>BOSO01012097.1:0-11231 GCA_018403395.1 Gorsachius goisagi | reverse complement strand
CCTAGCTGTGCTGTACTCCCAGCTTGTTATGCACCTGGCCAAGCAGGAGAAGCTCAAAAAGTCCTTGAGTAGTCTGAGCACTACTTGGCAACAACTAAAAACATCAGTGTGTTATCAACATTCTTCTAGTACTAAATCCAAAGCACAGCACTATGCTAGCTTCTGTGAAGAAAATTAACTCTGTCCCAGCCGAAACCAGGACACATGCTGCAGAGGATATTTCAGGAAAATGAGAAGAGCTGAAGCTGTAAAGTTTGGGAAGCTGTGAGATAGTATTGTAGAATAATGTTGTTCACAAGAGACCTCTGCAGGTCTATGATCCACCACTTGCCCCATCACCACCCATGGAGCTTAAAGGAGTGCCAGCTGCATCAGGCTGCTCCAGGCCTTGTCCAGTAGAGCTGGGAAGATCCACAGGAGTGGAGATCACATGGCTTCTCTGGGTCCCTCTTCCCAAGTCAAAAGCATCCTCCTGGGGAAGAAAGGGCTCCTTTGGTCTCTGGCGAGTGCCTTTGGTGCTGTCCCTCTGCACCTCTGAGAAGAATCTGTCTCCTTTCTTTCTGTTCCCCCACCCCAAGGAAGTTGAAGACATCCAAAAGAGTCCTCCTTTCCCTTCTTTGACTCCAGGTTGAACAAAGGCCTTTCTCTCTGCCTCTTTCCAAGATGTGCTGTGCTCCAGCACCACCCTCATGTGTGTGGCATCTGCTGAACTTTTCCCAGGGAGTCAATGCCTGCTCTGCTCTGGGGACCCCAAATGGGACACAGGTCCCGAGATGCAGTCAGGCTCAGTGGTGCTGACACATGGGGAAAGATCCCTAGGATTCAGATGAGGTGGCACAGAAGCAAGTTTAGGTGGCTGAGTCTATTGGGGCAATCCAAAGCAGTGGCCTTTGTTCTCCCCTGGGTTTGAGAGGGAATTCTGGGGTCAGAAGTTGGTGCTCACAAGATACTGATTTTTCCAGGAGAAGACAGAAAAGTGTGAATGATAAAGAATAAGGTGTATAGAACAGTTCCTTAACACTGTGCCAGTCCTGCAGGGGAACACTGTTTAAAACTGTCCTGAAGGGATGCTAGAATAGATGTGTTCCTTCCTACTGTCTCATACCTTAAGTTCAGTCTGATTTACTTTTAAGCTTGTCGTCTATTTTGTGCCATGAGACCCTGTAAATAATTGCAATTACTTATTTTGTTTTTCATTACTGCCAGCTGCTGCTGTGTGAAACAGTGATCCAGAGTCTTGCATAATAAAATGAATGCTGTCCTACTGCCTGTCTGCCCAGGACAGAGGGTTTCCTTGTCCAACAGAAAATAACTAAATGGCTGCCTAACACTGCCACCTTGGGACATCTAGACATCCCATACTAATTCTTAAAAGTCACTAAAAGTCTTTTAGTTCAAATTTTTGTAAGTAACTTTCAGAAACTACACAGAGACTTGTCTCTGTACAATGATCTAAAAGCTATCCATTTCCATTCAAACAAATTATTTTCAGGACTAAAGAATTTATCTAAAACTGTCCTTAGAACTTCACCCTCAAAAACACAGATTAAATTTTAGACACAAAAATGTCTAGAAATTATTTTAGATTCTTTAAATAAGGTATTGGATTTGGAGCTTGACTTCAGAGATTATCAGTTGCATGCTAAGTAGCTTAAGTAAGATCTAAATTTTAGAAACTGCAATCAACCATTTTAGCAGAGTAAAACCCATGGTTCAAACTTGGCCCTACTCTAATCACTTTAGGTAAGAGGTACTTGCAAACAACTCTAGAGGAGGAGAAAACAAGACCAGTAGTTTCCTTTGTGTGGCAAGAGCTTATTGTTCGCAAACCTATAGTGTCAGTTCCCGTATGATGGGGAAGAGAGAAACCACGTATGATTACTGTCAGCAAAATGTTTAACTCCCACTGGTCTGGGAGCCACTAGCTGCCTTTAATTGCAGGGAGTTTGCAGACCCTGTCTAATATAAACACTCACAGCAATTAATTCCAGCTCATGCTCACGTATCTCCTGGGCAACGGGCTCTCAGTCGCCCTGCTGGAGCAGGGGGCTGGACCAGATGACCACCACAGGTCCCTGCCAACCTCAGCCCTTCTATGGCTCTGGGGTGCTTGTGATCCCCACCATGGAGATAAGCAGATGCTGTCAGCAGCCACCCTGAGACAGTCCTCCTCCCCATGCAGGGCAGGGCCCCACTTGAAGCCCAAGTCGGGAGGTTTCTGCTCCTTACTCCTGCCCCTGCTCTACACCAGAGCCCAGCAAAACCCCTACCAGCTGCAATGGCGGGCTGAGGGGAAGAAAGTGAAGCATTTCCTGCTGGGCCAAAGTCACTTGGTAGGAGCTTGCACTGAGAAGAAAGCTGAAGAGGATGTGAAAATGGTGAGGCGGGCACCTCAGCACAGGGTGCAGTGCTGCAGAGCAGAGCTGCACCACCGAAGCTGAAGCCCCATGCATTCCCTGGCCTCACCTGGGGGATCAAAGAGACCCCAAAGCCTAGAAGCCCAGAAAATACAGGCTCCCACCTGAGATGGGATAGAAGTGTCTTTCAGGTGACACGGGCTGCTTCTCTGGAGGCCTGTGCTGGTGATGATGGTAGCTTTACATTGTTATGGAAGAAGAGTTATGGTGGACTTGGCAGTGTGGTTGGACTAGATGATCTCCCGAGGTCCCTTCCAACCCTTGTGATTCTGTGTGTTAGGTTAACGGTTGGACTTGGTGATCTTAAAGGTCTTTTCCAATCCATCTAAATGATTCTATGATTCTGTGATTCTAAGAGAAAGTCTGCTTGGTACTGAAGCAGGAGCTCGTGAGGAACTTGTTGCTTGCTGTCACTGCATATGGGAGGAAGCCCTTTGTAGAGATTAAGCTTTCAGCTGGCCTCAGTGAGATAGCTATGATCAGTACATGGGGCACATTGGCGAGGCAGGGAAAATGAAAGTCCACAGGCTCACAGGCAGCATGATGCAAGGCCCAGAGCTGCGCTGTCCTGGCAGGACCAATGACAGGAGGTACGAGTGCAGCCAGTGTGATAAACATGAGAAACCCTCCCAAACACCACAGGCTTTGGGAGCCCTGACTTGCCTTTGTAATAACATTTCCATGCTCCAAACATCCTCCCATACCCACCCATAGCAAACTACCAGCAGGAAAAACAGGCTGCATATCAGAGGTAGAACATTCAGTTTGGCATAGAAGGAGACAACATGAGTCTCAGTTCATTTTCCGTACCCTTTAGGACATTGTTAATGTGAACAAATACATTCCTGCTCTCAAGTTATTTTGAAGCGCAAATTTACAGATTATATGCAGAAATTACCTGAACATGGTTGATGTAATTTATTATCTTCTTTAATGTTCTTGCAACAAAAAGATCTTCTTGTCATTCCGCCCTCTATGCAAATCCTGTTCAAAAGGACGCTTAAAAAAATATTAGCCTAACAAGTCATTCTTGCTGGACATAAATTGAACAAGCATAATTCAGCTGACTCAGATTAAATAGAAGCAAGAGACAAAATTCCTGAACACAGAGTGATTTAGAGATGTGGTAGGGCAACAATACATTGTCAAGTTTTATGCTAAGCATGAGTATGGGTAAAAAGACCCACAAGGGGTATTGGACAATGCAGAGACTGCTGTGAACAGGGATTGCTGTTTCCATACTCTATTGCAGTTCAGGTCTCTCTGCAATACGATCTAGTTCTCATGGCACTGAATGACTGTATGTGAATGTCAGATTTTCACTAAAAAGAACTCTCAAAAATGCATGAGTAAAATTCCAGTCTTCTGGAAAAAATGTGGAAATCAAATAAGGGAATCCTAAAAGCTTGGAGACCAGGAGGCAATGATAAAGTTCACATTTTTTTTCTCTTAAATGAGTGATTTACCATCTGGGTAGCATGGGGAAAAACAGGGCAGAGCAGGGATTAGCTTTTCTTAATTAGTGAACGTCTAGGTCAGGCAAATGTAGGCATGACCACTAGGCCAAAAGCCTGTTCATGTTTTGCTATTGCTGCATTGTCTGAAAAAGGATTTTTTTAACTATGTTGTCATACCAGATGTGCTATTGTCTGCAAATTGTTCTTTTCCCAAGTTGCTCACGACAGAGCAGAGTTTTACAATAGGCATTTTTCCACTTACGTTTCTTGCTCACTTGGCTGCCAGGCCTGTAAATTATCTTTTTGGAAGCCTTTTTAGGAGGATTTGGTGGAGACAGGTACTTTGCTGTACAAAAGCAGTCATTATTTTGAAATGTTCTTTTGGTCCTGGTTTTAAATACAAGCCAAACCTTTCAGCATGCTCTGCACAGGGGATGCAGCAGCAGAATTGGGAAGCTTTTCTCCCCATTTCTGAAGCAGTAACCCTGCAGCAGGCTAGAGGCCTTGATTCCCAATGTCTGCACGAATAGATAGAAAATACTCCAGCAAAGAGGGAGGCAACTTCCCATCAGAACCCTCTATGGCTTAATTAAAACCAGTGCACCTGTATTAGATGTTTTCGTCTTGGTAATTGGGCAGATTCCACCAAATACTTTTTTTTTCCTAGACATTTAACATCAGTAACATATGACAAACATGCTGAAATAGTGTTTCTTTTCACACTGCTGCTATAGAGAAACTCCTACAATTTCATGCAAATTAGTTTTAGCCTAGCAGTTGCCCTCCAGAGTGTGTGGTATATATTTCCCTGTGTTATTAGTGATATTAGTTAAATGGTGATATTTCTGATGTGCCTTAGAGCTACAGGTCAAAGGGGAATTGACTGCTGGTATGTGATTGACTCTTCTCCTGCAGCTGTTCAGCCATATTTCCAAGGCAAGCCATTAGTGCATTTGGCACTGGGATCCAGAACAATCCACATCAGGAGGAAACATCCAGAAGAAAGGCAAAGCACAGCCAACATCACAGAGCATGAGCAGCTTTGGTTTGAGTGGTGCTTGTTGTTCGTGTCACATGCACATTCTCAGTAAGGGGCCTAAATACATCCCTGAAAAGGTCCCTGAGATCTTCAGTGATTATTTTACTACAAAGTCTTGCGCCTCTTCTGCTATGAGAATCTGGTGTCTCAGGAGGCAGCAGGAGCTTCTGCTGTAATTCACAGTACTTCTGATATGAGAAAGATAAAGACACGCTTTTTTCCCAAGTGTTATTCATTTTCTGAGTGCGTAGGTGAAAAGTAAGCAACCTCACCTTTATGAAATGAGTGTGCACACTTCCCCATTTACATTGAAAATATAGGATCTTACTGGTAACCTTTCAGTCAGAAAGGGAGCCCATCTAAAAATGCAGTTGATGGTGCACTCCATGTGGAAACGCACAGCTGGATTTAGAGCATTAATGTAGTAAATTCTAGTAAATTATTTTCATGTTGTTTTTTCTTTGCATTAGTAATGAGTCAGCGTAATACATCGCAACATCAGCCTGAATGGCTGACTCCATTGGCTTTGCTACCGCGGTTTACACTTGTTTTACAGGTAATCAGTTCTACATGGATTATCTTTACGGGCCTCTGTGCTATGAGGTTTACCCCATGCTCTTTGCATGAACAACTCCTTATGCTGTCTTTGTGTCACACTGTTAATGTATCTCCCGAGCACATGTAAAGGCCATACTGAGTTTAAAATCTGAATGAGATTTCTGCTGGAATAAAAAATGTTCAGGTCTATCACTTAGAACTTTGCAGTCTATGCGGTCTTACCAGTTTTTCTAATTCAAATTATTATTCTGCCATCCTAGTTTGAAGCCATAGGATGTAAAAAACCTATCATTTATACAGATGCTGATTACTCCCTAAAAGTATTCAAAATTATCTGCAATAATTCTGATTTTTAAAACTTGTCCTGTTAAGAACATTTGAATGTTGTAATTGCATTTTTAGCTATATTAGCATGTGTGTCAGCACGGAATAGAAAATGAATCAGCCTCTGGGCAGTTAGTTTCTGATGTGAGTTTAGCTTTAGAGCATCAAGAGAAACTTCAGTGATTCTGCAGGGCCATAAAGGGATTTTCAAATTACAACAATTGGGATTTCTGCCTTCAGATCTGTTAATTATGCATTGAAACAAGAACTGGATATTTGCTCAAGGTGGGAATCCACTGCAAAGTTCAGCATGGGAATACAAAAAAGGGACTTCACAAAATACGATTCTAGTCTGATAGATTTAAACTAAGACCTAAACTATATCCCACACATTTTCTTAGCAACTCTGTGATCCTGTGAACCAATAACTATTAAGACTGAGAAAAGGAGCAAGAAAACAGGCATGTTTTTTAACCAACTGTTTTTTCCTTTCTGGTCTGGTGTAACAAATGGCTTTTTCTACAGAAGCTGTATTTTCCATTGGTTTCTGTCCAGTATCCATTCTGCCACATTAGTCTCTTCTTTTGGTCTCCCTCTAACACCTAGAGTGCCTCCCATGACCCTGAGCTCTTTTTTGCTTGAGCAGACAGGGGGTCAAGAGGCAGTGTGTGCCATGGATGGCTGGGAATAGGAGTTGGGGTGCCAAGTGCCCAGCTACCCCTGCTTCTGAGCTTTTGGGGAGCTGGCTGGAAGAGAGAATACTTGATCACCCACCTGACCTCCCTCTGCCTTCCCTTACATATAGTACCTGTGGTCTGTCTTCCTAGACAAGTTTTACAAAATTTGTAAGACATCAAAGTCATTGGGATTTTCACCCTTCCATCTAGCAAGACTGATGCTGGCCAGCAGATATGAAAATTATCAGAGAGGGACTAACAAAATGGGTAGATGCAGATAGCATGAATGTACAATCCCTTTTCCAAAGCAATCTAATCTAAAAAGGCTCAGGACAGCCTCTCATGCAAGAATATTAAAACACTGAGGACCACTCCTTTAGCAATGAAAAAAAAATAAGCAGTGTGTAATCTGCAGAAAAACTTCACAATTAAAAAAAAAAACAACAAACCAAAACACATGACAAAGGGACCGCCCATACTCAGAAAGACAAAGCATGCAGTTTCCAGCTAAACACAACTGTAGCTCTTTGTGCCTTACAATCAGCACTGAAAAATACATGTGCGTGATGGGGAAAAATGGGTGGGGGGAATAGAAGTTGGAGGGCCGGGGGGCGGGGGGGGAGGGGGGCAGGAATAGCAAGAGGAGAACCTTGAATGATTCTTGCCTCTAAATAACCTTATATTAAGGAAATACTAAATCCAGAGTAGAAAATTTTAATACAGCAAGAGTGTGCAAAGTTGCAAAATGAAGTGCTGCTTTTCCCCTAAAACCTTCCTATATTCCCTCTGTTAAGAATTTTTTATTACTCTGTAGGGAGATGATATAAACTGAGTTCAATTTCATTCTGAAACATTGTGCCTTAAGTAGTAGATTTGTGCCCCAAGTGTCCTGTTTGGCCCCCTCTCTGCACAGCACTGGTCCCAGTGGTGCACTCCAGTAGAGTACCCATTAATGGTCACTCAGAAGTTACTCATACAGATTGCAGATTTTTCCAACAAAGGGTAGGGTCTTCCAGTGCAGCAGTAGGGAAACTGTGCTTCTTTCCCAAATACTTGCTAGCTTTCATTTTCAGTAGCATTGAATACATTCATGACAAAGCGTGCCATTTCTCATCCTCCTGGGCTGGTTTAGGGCCCAGTTGGTTCCTTTTACATCTACTGATCGTTTCTGGTCAATAGCCATTTCAGAAACAAAAGAAGAACTGAGACTTCTCTTAAACAGGATAATTACTTCTGAACTGCTCTGAAGTTTTCATATGCCACCTCCTGCAGTCACTATGTAATAAAAATACCGAGTTGCTCTTTTGCAATTACACAAACTGACAGCAGAAAGCCAGGAGTAAAGTAAACATGCATGCCTTCATGTGTTGTGGGGTGTGGGTGTGTGAACATAGTGTGTGTCCTCTGTGTTCTCCTACAGGGGGATTGAGAAGTCCCATGCTGGGGGTTTCTGGCATGCAGGGAGAGAGGCAAAACAGAAGAGAGGGAAATGTGCTTGTAGCCCTTTGCACAGATTTGTCTAAAATCCTCTGTCAGCCTACATACTCCTCACCCGGCCTGTACATTGTAGCGGCTCTCTAGAACTGTGAAGAGGTGTAAAGGAATACATTAGTGAACCTGACTACTGAAAGGTAAAAAAAAAAAAGGGAGGGGTTGAGAACTTCTCTGTAGTTATTAGCAATCACAACTGACGACATTCTCTTTGGTGTTATAAATATTGTTTTGGAGGGGAATTCCACTTCCAGTAAATGTCCAGCTGAAAGGGTATGCATCCAATCCCATGTTAAATTGCACCGAAGAGAAATTGAAATTACCACAAAACAAGTCTACCAAACACAAGAAGTTGAACTAAGATGACCAAACATGCAGGAGAGGCATGGATAAATTGGCCAACCTTTTTTTTTTTTTTTTTTTTTTTGTGTCTTGCAGAAAGAAGGAAAAAGAAAGAGGAAGGGGGGAGAGAGGAAGAGAGCAAAAGGCAGAACGGGGAGCCACTGTCCACAGGCATCACTGCTTTCTGGGAATATGAGCAATGATGTGTTGTGATACATAGTAATTATAATCATATGGGCCTTGCACAGCACCCCTGCAAAGCAGATTTAACAAAGTCCCTTGTGTGCTCTATCCAGATAGCTCACTTCCAGCACTGAGCATCTCTTCCAACCTTCACCTTGGCTGCGGCGTACCTGTGCTTTCTGGGACCATAAGGCATCCAACCTTGTTTACAGTACGTGGATCCTTACTCCATTCTCTAGCTCCCATATAACACATTTCTTTGTGCAGAGAACAAAGGATAATTCCTCAAGTTGTTTTTGAGAAAAGGACTGTCTTTGCTGTCTCATCAGCACTGTGACTGCGGTACAGCAGCAGCCACTGGTGTGTCAAGGACATCTCTGGTGGCTTGGGAAGGGGTCACCACCGCTGTGCTGAGGGGCAAGCAAAGATGACTCAGTGTCGTACCGGTCAGAAGTGGCTGTGCACCAGCATAGCAAGGAAGAATGAGCAACAGCTGTGAAAACACGGTGATGCTAGAGCCCTGACTGCTGACGTTTAAGAGGAAAACGTTTTAAAAGGCTTACAACAGAGAAGAGAAAAAAAAAAAAAATCAGGACGGAGGAAGCACGAAAAGCTCTGTGCGCAGCATGACCCCACAGCGCAAAGCCGCCTGCACGGCAGTGCACGGCAGAGCGCGGCCTGCCCGCCAGCGCCGCCCCCCCCTGCCCCGCCGGCCCGCCCCCCCCTGCCCCGCCCCCCCTGCCCCGCC
Organism: Gorsachius goisagi; assembly: GCA_018403395.1. Lineage (NCBI taxonomy): Eukaryota > Metazoa > Chordata > Aves > Pelecaniformes > Ardeidae > Gorsachius > Gorsachius goisagi. The sequence goes on along the minus strand of BOSO01012097.1, from coordinate 1,995 downwards.
GGCCCGCCTTCCCCTGCCCCGCCCTCCCGCCCCCCCTGCCCCGCCGGCCCGCCTTCCCCTGCCCCGCCGGCCGCCGCTGCCCGGGCGGGCGGGGAGGCTGCGCAGGCGCACGGGGCGCAGGGCCCTGCGTCTGCTGCACCCGGATCCCTCCGCCGGGGGCGGGCTTGGGGGCGGGAGCCGGGGGGCGGGGGCCGGGCCCGGGGTGCCGGGGCCGGGGCGGGAGCGGGCGGGTGTCCCTGCTGACGGGGCGAGCCAGGCTTGTGGCGGAGGAGGAGTGTTGAAGAAGCAGGAGCAGAGGCGGTGCTGCAGCAGGGACGCTCATCGTTAACATTTCCTTTTGCTTCGAAATGTAAACGGGGCACCTGTTTTGCCCGGGCTTGGCACTCGCTTACTTTAAATGGAGCATGAAATACGGTCAGATGAAATTATTCCAAAATAGCTTCAGCTACTCCTGTTTGCAAAGCCATGAAATGTATTATGTTTTCCATGGGGAAAATCAATAAAATTAGAATAAAAATTATTACTTCCACTTCTCTCCTTGAAAGATTCATCCTACAAGGCACTACTGGAGCTGTCAGTGCACAAACAGTTGATTTTTATGTAGACATACCAATAATTCCACCTGTATGTCTTGCGTGAGCAGGTAAGTTTGGTATAGACATAAACAGAAAAAAACGTGCTCGAGGGCGACTAAATAACAAAATACGAAAACACTTAATACCAGGTAATATTTTAAGTTTTTCATTGAGTGATCTTAGTCTTCAGAAAAGATTGGCAGCACAGATACAGCAATCAGGAGTGTGTTTTACTTCATGTGTGTAGAGTCCACAAGCAGAACTTTCTAAGGCACGTGTAATTTATTTTAGCCAGAAAAGTGCTATTGTCGGGTTGGGCCCACCAGTTTGCAGGAACGGTTCCAGCCGTAACAAAAAATCTGCCGTGGGAGAAGGGACATCCTCACAGGGAGCAGTGAGCCGAAGTGTAGACAAGTCTTTAAAACCGTATTCTGTAGAAAAATACTCAGAGAGAAGGCTGCATAATGGACCTGCCATTCACTGGTGCTTAGCGTGGCAGAGCAGACTTAGCTCCCTGCGCTTCTGTCAGCTGCTTGCAAGTTCTCCTAGGGGACATCTCGGTTTTTCAGGGCTCACAGATGACAGAGGGCAACAAGGGGAACCATTCCCAGGACCTGCCTCGCTGTAAAGAGATTCACAGCGGGCAACTGGTTTGCTACCAGGGTGCTGGACATGCATTTTGCTTCCTTCTAAGATATTTTTCTGGTTTGACTGGCCTGTTTTGCTCTGTTTGGCCAAGCGAGCAACTGATTTTTATGTCTGGATGAAAGTGTCTGGTTCAGCAGTCTGCAAACATGCCAGTGCAGTGATTTCTGCATTCCTGTTTCCATACCTGCCGGTAACACGGAGCTTGCATATGCAATAGTCTTGCAGTCTGGGAGGGAGATCCTTTGTGCTGGTTTGCTCTGTGCACTTAACAACTTAACGATTGCTCTCCTTTATTTTTTTTTTTTTTTTTTAAAATTTTACTGGTTTCTTCCAATTCACCTTCCAGTGTGCACTGTGGAAACAAACAGGATGCTGGCCTCCAGGTAGGCAGAATGAGTCTTTGGAGCCCTCTCTGCCAAAAGCCATAAAAATACACACTTTAATTAGCATCAGAAGGTCCAGATTAACCAAAATCCAGGACTCCCTGGGGAAGTGTCCTCATGCTGATATTAGAATATCAGGCCAAGAGACAGAACAGCAGTGGGATCCATTTATATAACAACAGCACTTCTCACTGTATTTTTGTGGAGTTAAAATTAATCAACTCTTGCTAGTTTAAGCATTACAAGATTAGGAAATGCCAGAACAAAAATCTCCCCTATGAGGAAAGGCTGAGAGAGTTGGGCTTGTTCAGCCTGAAGAAGAGGAGACTGAGAGGGGACCTTATCAACACGTACAAATATCTTAAGGGCGGAAGTCAGGAGGATGGAAG
>BOSO01012096.1:50390-60843 GCA_018403395.1 Gorsachius goisagi | reverse complement strand
CCCCCCCCCCCCCCCCCCCCCCCCCCCCCCCGGCTCCCCGCGCCCAGAGCACCGCCGCTGCGCTGCCAGCACCCGTCCCCCAGCACGTTATTGCTTCGTTAATGGTGGTGGGGGGGCTGCAGGGGGGGGCCTCACTGCCGGCTGGTCTCCTGCTCCACCTTGATGGTGCCACGGGGGGGCTCGGGGGGGAGCGGAGGACCCCGCTCTGCCAGCCCGTCCTCGAACTCTGTGGGGAGAGGTGGGAGATGGCGTCAGGGCGGCGCTTCCGTAGGGAGAAGGCGGCCGGGCCACCTCGACACACATGTACCCCCCATGCCAAACCCCCACCCCAGCCCCCGGGGGGGGGCGGGGGGGGGCTCACCTGGTCCCGGGGGCTTCCCCGGCAGGCAGGGGCTGAGCCGCCCCACGCGCTCGTGTGACACCAGGCGGGCCAGGCGCAGCCCCTCGTCCATCAGCGTCTGCTGGAGGATGTGGCGACTCCAGAGCCCGTGGGGGGGGAGACCGAGGGGCACGTCGGGGGCTGCGCCGGGCGGCGGTGTCAGCCGGGGACAAGCCCCCGCTGCTGCAGAGAGAAGGGTGAGAGTCAGCGCCGAGGGGCTGGGGGGGGGGGGCAGCCACCCCCAGGCACCCCAGAAAGGGAAGGGGCCCCCACTCACCCTGCAAGTGGCCGTCGAGGCTCTCCCCGGAGAGGCTGCCGGCGTCCTCCTCCAGGCTGGGGCGGTACGCAGCCCCGGGGGGCTCCGGCCCCACCGCCAGCGGAAGCAGCTCGGGGCGGCTCTGCTCTCCTGCCTGCCAGGAGCCCACGGGTGAGCACAGGGTCCCATCCTGCCAGGGTGGGGAGGCAGGGGGGGGTCCGTGCCGCCTGCCTCGGGATGCCCACGGCTGCTGGCACAGCCCCGCAGCCCCCCGCTGCCTGGCAGAGCCCGTGCGGGCAACCCCGGGCATGCCGCCCCGGCCCACCCACGCGTGGGCAAGCACTAGCCCACGCTCATGGGTGTGCGCACCTGCACGCGTACACGTGTCCCGTCTCCCCCCCACCTGCACCCCGGGCGTGCGCCCCCCTGCCCGCCCCCCCCGGGTGCGTACCCACCTCCTGCTTGAGCCGCTTTGCCACGGTGGCTCCGCTCTCCTCGGGATGTGCCCTGCATGGGGATGGGGGGGGGGGGGGAAGAAGGGGCTGCGTCAGGCGTGGGGGCGGCCGCGCAGAGGCATGGCTGCCCGGCCTCCTGCCACGCTGCGGGCAGCGCCAGCCACGGCGGCGGCAGGCGTGGGCGGCTGCCCGGGCAGGGCGGTGCCGCGGGACGGCGCGGATCGGGGCTTTGGCGCAGACGCAACCGGGGGTGGCAAAAGGGGGGGAGCGGCCGGAGAGCGATGGGAAAGGGCAGCCCGGCCGTGACACCCGGTAGGCAGGGGGATTTGGGGGAAGGGGGCAAGGAGTGGGGCAGCCCCCCCCCCAGCGCCCCCCCAGCCATCCCTTCCACCTCCCGCACCTCCGGGGTCAGGCAGAAAACGGCTCACGCGAGGGAAAGGGGAACTTGGGGCCACAGGGTCCTGTCCCCGTCCAGAAGCGCTGGGTTGTGTCGCGGCTCGAGGGGGCGATGGCCCAGCCCCCCCCAGCCCGCGGGGAGGGGGTTCACTGGGCCTGAGCTCACCTGGCCACCTTGAGCGAGGACAGGTAGGTGCTCTCCCGCGCAACCTGACGCGAGAGAGAGAAGAGCTCGACGCGCCGCAGCAGCAGCGAGTTGTCCCGCAGGCAGAACTGGGCGGCCGCCTCGTTGATGATGAGCTGGGGGCAGAGACGAGGCGTGAGCAGGGACGAGGATGGCAGCGCCCACGGGACCCCCCCGGCAAAGGCAGCATCTGCTCCAGGCAGGCAGATGCCACCTGGGTGGGAGCGGACCCCGACTCCCACCCCCCTCTCTGTGCTGGAGCCCCCACCTCAACCTCCTCCCCAGGCCAGAGCCCATCACCCCCTCCACCTCCAGAGCCACCCCGGCCCCCACCCTGAGCCAGGGCATCCCCGGGACCTTCGAGCACGGCCCCCCCCCCCACCGCGCCGCCCACCTCGTGCAGGGTGAGCTGCTTGCCCTCGCGGCGCCGGGCCTCGCCGCGGCCGTAGATCGCACTGTGCCGGCGGATCTCCTCCTCCTTGTGCCGGTCGCCATCCTCCAGCTGGAAGATGTGCCCCACGGCCTTGGCCAGCTTCTTGTTGAGCTTCATCAGCGCCCGCAGCTCGGCCTCACCGCCCCGGGGGCAGCTCTGCAGCAGCCGCTCCACGCTCTCTGCCACCGTCCGCACCAGCTCCGGCTCCAGCACCTCCGCACCCGCCGGCTGCTCACTGCCACTCCCGCCCGGGGAGAAAGGGGGACCCCCCGGCTCCTCGTCCCCGCCACCCTCCGATTCGGGGGTGCTCCTCCCCGGCCACGGCGGGGCTGCCGACGGTGACAGTTTGTCCCCCGCCTCCGTGGGGCTGCGGGCTGGGGGCGTCCCGGCGCTGCTGCCCACCTTGCCCGTGGCCTCGCTGGGGCTGGCGTGGCCGTTGCTGAGCGCCTTGCGCCCGCCGGCCTCGGAGAGCTTGAAGAGGGGGATGCTGCTGACGGGCACGGCTGAGACGGGCTGGCTGAAGAGCCCCGGGTTGGAGGCCCACTCGCGCAGGGCCTTCTGGAGGCGGCGGACGTGCAGGGGTTTGGTGGCCATGCCCACCAGCGCCATGATCTCCAAGAATTCCTCCTCGCCCGCCTCGCAGAGCTGCTGCACGTCGTCCCCCCCTTGCTGGATGAAGGTCTCGTAGTAGCCCAGCAGGTTGGCGCGCTGCAGCACCCGGTACAGCTGCAGCTCCCCCAGCGTGCGGGGCAGGGCCATGGCGAGCCTGCGGGACGGACGGTGTCACGACGGGACGGACGGATGGACGCGCAAAAGAAGCCCCCCTCCCTACCCTTTGGGGCAGGGGGGCAGGAACCCGGGGGAACGGGGCGACTTGGGGTGCTTCATGGTCCCCGAACCCCACGGGGCACCCAGGCTCACCCGTGCTCCCCAGGCTGGGGCAGACCCCACAGCCCCAGCCCCCCCCACCCGGCACAGCCGCGAGTGGGGCCTCCCTCCCCTCCCCTCCCCACTCTCTCCCCCCGCCCGGGGCCGTGCCCAGCCCCCGCCGCCCCCCCCGGATCCCCCCCGTGGGGACGGACCTGCACCCGGGGCTGCCCCAGCGCCCCCCAGCCCCGACGGCGTGGGGCCGGTGATGTCCCGGCCCCCCGGCGCCCCCCACCCCCGGCTCCCCCGCCCCGCTCGGCGCCCCCCGGTACCCCGGACCCATCCAGCTCCCCGCCCGCCGTGGTGCCCCCCCCTCCCCGTGCCCCCGGCCCCTCCCGCCGCCCCCCGGTCGCTCACCGCCGGCTGGAGCCGCCTCCGGCCGCTGCGCCCGCCCCGTGCGCGGCCGCCGTGCGCCCCGGGGGGGGCGGGGGGGGGGGGGGGGGGGCGGGGGGGGCTCCGGGGACGGCGTTCGGCGCGCTGGGGCCGGGGGTCCGGGGGGTCCCGGGGTTCGGGGGGTCCCGCGGCCGGGCCGGGCGCGCTCGCTCCGCCGCGCCGCGCCGCTTCTGCGCGCCGCCCACACGGGCGGTACCGTGAAATAGCAGCGGCCCCGGCTGCGCCGCGGCGTGGGAGGCCCCGGGGGCGGATCCCGCGGCTGCCGCCCCCGCCGAGCACAGCGCGGGCGGCCGCGGCGGGGGGGGGGGGGGAAGCGGGCGGGGGCGGCGGCCCGGCGCCCCCCCCCCCCCCGGGCGGGAGGCGCAGCGGGAACGGGGGGGACCGGGGAACCGGCGCCCTGCATCGGCGGCACCGGGGGTCCCGCAGCCCGGGCAGCCTCTGCCGCGGGGGGGGGGGGGGGCAGCGGGAACGGGGCCGATGTCCCGGGCGGGGGGCACGGGGGAATCGGGGCGGACACGCGAGGCGCGGGGGGTTCGTGGGAGAGAGGCAGGACCCGCCGGGGGCGGCGGCGGGCGGAGGGGGGACACGGGGCGGGGGGGGTCCCGGGACAGAGCCGCAGGTGCCCGGGGGCCGGTGCTGGCGGGGGCGCCCAGCACCCCGGGCCGGCAGCCGCCGGGGCCGCGCCCGCGGGACCCTCGCCGTCCCCAGAGGGTGCAGGGACCGCCCCCCCTCCCGCTGCTACCGGGGCCCGCGGGCGGCGGCGGGGTGGGGGGAGGCTGCGCTCGCAGCACCCCCGGTTCGGGTAGCGGCCCGGCAAGGCGCGGCGGGGCCGCCGGGCGCCGCTCCCCGCTCGGGTGCCGGGGTGCCAGAGCCCCCCGCGGAGGGCTGGCGCTTTGTGTCGCGGTCGCCGGTCACCGGCAGACACCGGCTGCCGTCAGTAGGCTTCGGGGTGAACGCCCCCACGGCACAGGCCTGGCCCTGCCCCAGAGCAGCGCGACGGGGAGCGGAGGGAGAAGGGTTCGGGGCGGGGGGTTTAGGGGGGTGGTGAAACCCTTCCCCCGCAGCACCCCGTGCCCCGCAGGGTGGTCACGGCCCCCACCCCGTCTCCGGCCCGGCCTGGCTCGGCGCTATTTATACCGCGGCCGGGCGCCTGGCGCGGCTTCAGCCGCCCCCGCGCTCTCCTGCCCGGGGGGGGCCGTGGCGGGGGCCCGGGGCGCTGCCCCAGGGCTAACGGGGGGGCAGCCGGGGGGGGGGGCAGCCGGGTCTCCCCCATGGGCGCAGTCCCCGGCGCTGGGGTCGTGCCCCAGCCCACCCCGCTCCCCCCGCCCCCGGCCGGCTGCCCCCCGCCCACGCCCCCCCCTCCCCGTCCCCACGACCGTCCGGCGCGGCGGGGCCGTTCCCAGGCCCGGCGCTGCCCCCGGCTGACGCACATCCTCCGCCCACGGCCCCGCCGCTTCCCGGCTCCGCCGCCCACGGCCCGGGGAGGGGCGGGGGGGGGGGGGAGGCGGGGGGGCCGCCCAAGCGCGCTCCCCGCCCACGAGCGACCGGAGCACCCGGCGTCCTGGCGCCCGGCGTCCCGCGGGGATGGACCCCCCCACCACCACTTCCCAGGGCCGGGGGACCCCCACGCCTCCCCGCTGCCCCCCGCGCCGGGGGAAGGGACGCGCCCTGCCCCGGGGAGAACGGGCGCCCCGGAGTGCGGGGCCGCGGCGGGCACGGAGCCCCCCGACCTCGCCCACCCCTCGCCCGTGGGATGCAGGGTCCCCCCGCTGCCGGGGGTCGCTCCGGCCCCACGGGACCCCCGAGCCGCCCCGGGGGTTCGCCCGTCCCCTGGCGGGGCTCCGTGGACCCGGCCGGAGAAAGGCTCCTTGTCCCGGGCCCACGCCCGCCCCCGGCCCCGCCGAGCTGCCCGCCCCAGCGGGGGCCCGGCCCGGGAGCGGGGCCGTGGGGAGCGGGGCTGGGCGGGGCCGGGGCGGCCGTGGGGGGCTGAGGGGCGGGACCTGCGTCTCCCCCACGCGTGACCCCCTTCACAAAAACAACGCGAGGCCGCTTCCTGATAGGAGGAGGCCCTTGTCAATCAGGCGGGATTCGTGAGGGGGCGGGAGGGAGTGGTGGGCCGAGTCTGTGCTCTGATAGGCTGAGGGGAGTGCCTGTCACAGCCGTTACTAAGGCAGGGCTCGCGGTTGTTACGGGCTGAGCGTGCCTCGGCATTGAATGGCGCTCTCGTTCGTCACCGTAGTAACCGAGGGTGGGACCACGACTGGTTCCTGCCCGGCCTACTCTGATAGGCTGCAGGTCCTGTCAGTCAGCGGGGCAGTTAGCGGAGGGGCGCGAGCGAGGCCGAGCGGCTTTCCGATAGGCCAGCACAGCCGTCACTCGGCGATGACGCTACGGGAGTGCCCCGCTCTCATTGGCTGTCACCTGCCCCTCGGCCGCGTTGCCAGGTGGGCGGTGGCGGAAGCGGAAGTCGGCGGCGCGGCCGCGGCGGGAGGGATGAAACCGGCTGCGGGGAGGCGGCGGTGGTTCCTGGCGGTGCTGGTGCTGCTGGCGCTGCTGCCGCCGCCGCTGCTGGGGGGCGTAGGTGCGCGGGGCGGCGACGTCGCGGCGGGGTTTGAGGCGGCGACGGCCCCCGGGGGAGCGGGGCGGGGCGGGGGTGTCACGGGGCGGGCGGCGGCGGCGGGAGGGGCGGGCCTCCAGCCCGGGGTCGCAGCCACCCCCCGCGGTGTTCCCGGGGCCGCGGAGGTCCCGGCCCGGCCGCCAGAGCAGCCGCTCCCGCAGCCCGGGGCGGGGGTGGGACTGGCGGCCGTGGGCCGAGCGGGCGGGCGGGCTGGAAGCGGTGGCGCTGACCCACCCAGCCCCGGGCAGTGGCGGGCGGGAGGGGGGGGCGAGCCCCGCTGCCGCCTCCATCCCTCCCGGCTCCATCGGGAGGGCGGGCGGCCGAGCCCCGGCTGCGCTGCGGGGACCGGGGTTTGGCCGAGGGACGCCCCTGCCCCACGCAGCCCCGGCTCCCGGCTGGAGCAGCCGCCCGCTGTTCCCCTTCTGCATCCAGGCCCCTCTCGGCCGCGGGCTGCGCCCCCGGGGACACGGACCGCCCGCTGGCAGGACGCTCCCCAGGGCCTCCCCAGTGGCGGCCCGGCCCGGTGCGGGGGCCCAGGGTGCTGGAGGGGCTGGGTTTTCAGCGTCTCGCTGTCCAGATCTGGTGCTGCTGGGCTCTCTGTGGGATTTGGGAGCCTCCTTTGCTTCGGGGGGTGAGTTTGTGCAGGAGGCGCCCTCAAATTTCATTTTCCCTGAGATGGGGACAGCTCTAGAACAAGGAGTCAAGCTGGAAAGGGGAGCAGGGGCTGAGCCCGTGCTGTTTCTGACAGTCCCAGGAATGGGGCTATCCCAGGAAAAAACCAGCCAGCGTACGCTCAGGAAAACAGAGGAAGGATTTTTATTTTTATCCCCCCAGAGTGTGCTTAACTGGGGGAGCTCTGGGAAGGGGAAGCGGACCAGTGTGTTTTGGTGGGGGAAGCAGAGGGGAACGGGGGTTTGGTCTGCGTTGCTGAATCCCTTTGCTTTGCTCCGTGTCGCACAGGTGCCAGGGAGTCTGTCATCCCGCTCCGCGAGGGCCACGCGTACCATCGCTCAGCTTCTCACCACTTCTGCTACACCAACACACGCGTCCCGCAATGGCACGACATCTGGACCAGGATGCAGGTGAGACGAGAAGGTAGAGCCTCCCGCGTCTGGCTGGGCCGAGCCCCTCCAGCAGCTGCAGCCGTGCCCCCATTTTCTTCCCTCCCTTGCGCAGATCCGGGTCAACAGCAGCCGGATGATCCGAGTCACCCAGGTGGACAGTGAGGAGGAGCTGGAGGAGTTCAACATGTGGAACGTGGTTTTCTCCTTCCTGAAGGAGAAGCTGAACGACACAGTCATCGATGTGGATCTCTACAGCAACAAAACCTGCCTGAAGGTCGAGCTGCTGGAGGCCGGCACCACGTACTGCATCGTCCTCTTCCGACGTAAGTCTCCTCCGTGGCGGGGGCTGCTGGGGTGGGAGGTGGCAACGAGGACGTGGCCAGGTGAGCTCGTGGTCTGAGGGCCAGCAGGGCTGGTCCTTTCTTGTGGTGGAAGATGGGCCTGCAGAGGGAAGCGCGTCTTCATCCATGGGCTATAAATTGGGGGAATTTAGGGCACTTTTTGGCGGTTTGCCTGGGATGCTGCCTTGTCCTTGTGACCGTGTGGCAGGCTGGAGCTCGACCCAGAGGGCACCCTGCCAGGGTTCCTCTCAACTGGGATTTGTTCTCTTTCCAGGCTTTGACCCTAAGCTGTTCCTGGTTTTCTTCCTGGGCCTGTTGTTGTTCTTCTGTGGGGACATGTTGAGCAGGTGAGTCGCCTCCCTTGCCCCGTGAGCTGGGCACGAGGAGGGTTGGGTGGGCAGTGTCTGGTTGGCCCTGCAGGCCCTCAGGGTGTTGCTCCCAGTGCGTGTGTTTGTGCACAGGCATCCATGAGCTGTAAAACACCTTGTGCATGTGTGTGATCTCTGCAGGAGCCAACTCTTCTACTACTCAGCCGGGATTAGTTTCGGTTTGCTGGCCTCGCTGCTCATCCTCGTCTATATGATGTCCAAGGTCATGCCCAAGGTGAGTGCCAGGCTGCCTGGGGGCGAGAGGCCTGGCAGCAGTGGCCCTTTCTACACCCGTATGGCTGTTCTGGTGAGAGTGCTGGAGTACGTGGCCTTGGGGTGCTGGGCTGTGGGTCTGGCTTTGCGTGGAGTCAGGCTTGGCGGCTGGGAGGAGGTAGCCATGGCTGCCCACTGCCTGTCTTGAATTTCCCATCTCCTCTCCTAGAAAAATCCTGTTTACTTCCTTCTGGTCGGAGGCTGGTCCTTTTCCCTGTACCTGCTTCAGCTGATCTTCAAGAACCTACGAGAGATCTGCAAGTCCTACTGGCAGTACCTGCTAGGTAGGTGTGAGCCCTTTGGACTCGCCAGTTCACCAGTCTGTATGTCTCCTACTGGAGCTGCGACGTGCTGGTGGAAAATGCTGAGGCTTCCTGGCCCCCTCGTTGCCACAGGCGCTGCCCTCTGCTCCTGAGAGAGGCAGGCTCTGGTGTTGGGCTTAGCTGCAGCCCTGGCAGATGCTGCTCAGCCAGGCTGAGCCCACTGGTTCATACTTGCCCAATCCCTCTGCTCTCCCACAGGCTACCTGCTGCTCACGGGCTTTGTGAGCTTCGGCGTGTGCTACAGGTACGGCCCGCTGGAGAACGAACGCAGCATCAACCTCCTCTCCTGGGTCCTGCAGCTCCTGGGCCTGCTGCTGATGTACTCGGGCATCCAGATCCATCCCATCTCCTTGGCCTTGGTGCTCATCGCCGTCTGCACCAAGAACCTGGACTACCCCCTGCAGTGGGCCTTCGCTGCCTACAGGTGAGGGCTGCAAGCACCTCGGCTTGCTCCCGATCCCCATCCGTTGCCAGCCCTGGGTGAGCTGCTGGATGGAGCCCGTGTCACAGAACCAGGGCTTTTTCACTGGGGTTTGAGGCTGGGGTGGGTGTAGTTGGGGGGGTTGTGTCCCTTTCCCCCTGAGGTTGGTGCAGGAGCGTGTCCTGCTTCTCCTCGTGGCTGGGAGCCTCCCTCGGGAGCAAGGAGCAGAGGCCGGAGGGACGTGCTCTGTTCCCCCCTGCCCCGGGAGCTGGGCCCACGCTGGGTGGGCAGTAACTGGTGCTGCTCCACTGGCAGGAGAGTGCAGAGCACCAGGCTCAGACCGAGCCCCCCTCAACTGCTGACGGAGGAGGAGTACCGGCTCCAGGGCGAGGTGGAGACGCGCAAGGCCCTCGAGGAGCTTCGAAGTTACTGCAGAAGCCCAGATTTCTCCGCCTGGGCTGTGGTCTCCCGCATCCAGTCACCCAAGAGGTAATTTTCCCCTGGCAGTGCGCGCGTGGGGCGGCTGACCTGCGTCTCGGTGCGCTTCTGAAAGCCTGGGGTCGCTCTGTGCTGTCACCTCTGGCTTTAGAGATAGGGAGACGGAGGCACAGAAGGTCCGTGTGGAAGCAGGGTGTGCCACGGGGGAGAAGGACAGATAATGCCCAGTCCTGGCACTGAAACGCTGCACCCTGGCTCCTCGTGTGCCAGGGCTTTGCAGGAGGCTGCCAGGCTCACGTGCACAGCACCCTTCTTTGTGGCTTCTTCCCAGGTTTGCTGACTTTGTGGGTGGTGCCTCTCATGTCACCTACAACGAGGTCTCTGTCCACGAGCGGGAGTACGGCCTGGGCGGCGTCTTCTTTGAGGAGCAGCTCTTCGAGGAGGATGACTATGATGACAACTCCTTTGATGGGAATTACATGAGTTATCCCCACAACCACATGGATGTTGATTGAGGTCAGCTGCCCCCGGACCCACAGGGGTGAGGGGCAGAACTGCTGCTGCTTCCCCACTGCCCTGATGCCTGCGGAGAGCACAAAGCCCCGTTTGCCGAGGAGAGCCGGCACGTCTGCTCCCAGCCCCCCCGATCCCTCCCTGGGCTGGGCTGCTGCGGACTCTGCCGTAGAGCCTGGTGGGAGGACAAGGGGGGGGCCGACACCCTCATCTTCCCCAGGCAGCTCCTGCTAGGGTAAGGCGTGAAAGCTTTTTGTCAGCACAGCCCTGGGTGTTGGCAGGGGAGGCGCAAGGAGCTGGTCCCAGCTGGGGACCGCGGGGCGGGCGAGGTCTGCGCCGCTGACAAGGCGTGGGACGCTGGTGCGGTCTGAAGGTGGCCTGGAGCCACCCTGACTTCTGGTGTGGGTGCTTGTGAGCTCCCAGTGTATAATTTGTAGGGGAAGGGACCTCCCTCCCCCCAGGCTTGGGCGCTGATCTGGCTCCTGCGAGCACCCCGAGCTGTGGCTGGCTGATGTGGGAGCCCCTCTTCCCCACCCCGCTGCCTCTGGGCTGCCAGGCACCCTGGGCTCTGCCGGGAGCGCCTCTGCCTGCCGGGGTGGAGACAGAGCAAAAGGTCTGTCTTGGTGCAGATGCCCGGGAGGGTGACGTGCACGAGAGGAACTTTGGACCTGT
>BOSO01012096.1:0-29482 GCA_018403395.1 Gorsachius goisagi | reverse complement strand
GGGGGCTGCCGCGGGGCGGCTCCAGAGCTGGGAGATGGGGGGAACCTCGGCGCAGCCTCCCCCCGCTCCGCAGCGCGCCCTGGGCACGCACGGTGGGCTCTCCGGGTTGCGCTGGCGAGGTCAGCCCCGTGCCGGCGGAGTTTACGCCAGGAAGGGTGGGGATCGGCTTTTTCCCATGTTATCCTGCTGTGGGGCAGAGGTGGAGAGGAACAAATATTTCCGAAGCCGCAGCGTGAGCTCTGACCGCCCCTCGGTAACTCGTTCTACCTCACAAACAGGAAGCGCTCCGGGCTTTCGAGCCGCGGGCGTAGTGAATTGGCCCCATGCGCTCCTGTCAAGATAATGCTGTTAGGAAAGAAAACTAGTGATTATCAAACCCTGTGCCCCCCCCTCCCCTCCCGTTTCCCCTCCCCTCGGAGGGACAGCCCGCGGCAGAGGAGTGGCGTGGGCTGGCGCGTGGTTGGTGAGCTAGGAATTCCTGGGGGTCCCGTGTGTCCCCCGTCCTCCCCGTCCCCCCCACCCTGCTCTGCTGTGGCCTTGGGCAAGTCACTTCACCTCTTTGCCTCAGTTTCCTCATCTGTAAAATGAGGGCGGTAACACTTGTGGTACCTACCTACCTCCCGGGCGCGTGGTGGAGATTGCTGGCTCGTACCTGCAGCGCGCTCAGTGAACGTCGGCGTTCAGCGTCCTAAGGCGACGGCGGCCTCCATCCCTCCCTGTCCTCCTGGACCGCTTCCTGGACCTGGCCAGGTTGGTTTATTCCTGTTAAAGCCTTCCCCGTCGAAAGCAAACTTCCCGGTAGCCCCGTCCCGGCCCTGCGGAACAAGCTCCGTAGCGGGGGATGGCTCAGCGCCGCTGCGCCCGCGGAGGGGCTGGGGGAGGCGGCCGGGCGTGCGCCCAGGGGCCGCAGCACCCGTCACCTCCCCGGGGGGCTCGCGGAGCACGGGGACCCCTTTGGCTGGGCGCATCGCTGCCAGGAGCAGGAGGAGTTTGCAGCCGAGGGGTCGGAGGCGTGCTGCTGCTGGAAGCCCCCCCCCCCCAGCCATCCCTCCATCCCTGCGCTTCGCCTGCAAAGCTGCGTCTCCGCCGCGGCATCTCCAGGTCCAGCGCTGCTGGGATGGGGGAAGAGACGCGAGTCGGTGCCGAGCCGCGTCCCCGCCGGCAGCGCTGAGCCCGGGCTGGACCGAGCGACCCTTCCTGAGCGGGGGTCGCCCTCGGTCACCCCGTGGACCTGCAGGACCCGAGCCCCTGCGGGGTGGGGTGGAAGGAACGGATCTTGCTGAGGAGGAAGGAGGGGACAAGGCTGAGGATGGGGCTTGGGAGTTTGTGTCCTTTCCCCAGTCCCTGTAGTATTGGCTGAGCTTGGGGCCGGCTGGCATCGCCCTGAGGGGGGGAGTTAAACTGGATTTGTCCCGATTTCGGTGCCTGGAGCCTGTTGTCGGAGGCGGAGGGGCACCAAGGCGAGGGCTGACCCTGGGGCTGCCAGGCTCACGGTGCCGGGCTGTGGTCTGTGATCTCCAGCTGGTCTGCGGAGCCGTGCTTCCCCTACTGCTGTTCAATTTTTTAAAAATAATAATAACTTTGGGAAGGCACGGAGCTCTAGGGGAGCGCGGGAGTTGGCGGCGGCTCGCTGGAGGCTCCTCTGAGGAGCTCCTTGAGTTACGGGGCTGTCCTGGTGGTGGCAAGACGGGCTGGTGGACGGGAGCGGATGGGACCTGCTCCGCGCTGGAGACTGCTATGAAGGATGTGAGGGAGGCAGACGAGGCTTGGGCGAGCCGAGTCCTTAAAGCCTCGAGACCCTCCTACAATGTCCCAGAAGCTGCGATGAGCTTTTGGGTGGGTTGGGGTGCTGCCGCGCGGTAGCGTCTTGCGGCCCCGTATCTAGCTAAGCTGTGAAGCAAAAGCCTTTTGTGCACATAAACCAAAAAAGAGAAGCTTTTACACTGAAACACTAAGGGGCGAAGTGAGCCCATCCTTCTGAGCACAGGGACGGGAAAGCAGAAGCCCACCTCGTTTGCTGCTGGTCGTTTGTGGGTGTGGAAGCGGGGGGGAGCGACCGGGTCCCTGGCGTTTCTGTCTTTTGGAGTCTTTCCTGTGTTATAATGAGTTATTGCCACGTGAAGCATCCTGAGATCAGCAGCGTCTGCAGGGGGGAGGCAGGGACGGATCTGGACCCGCAGCGCTCCCGTGCCGGGCTGGCCTCATGCCGCGGCTCCTCCTCGGAGGGATCGTCCCACCAAGGGTCGGGGACCTGCGCTCTCCCTCCGCTGCCGGGGTCCGGAGCCCCTCCGAGCTTGCGGCCAGCATCAGAGCTCTGTCACCCCGGGGGGCTCCAGCATTCCTCCCGAAAGCCGAGCGGATGGAGCATCGGGGCTCATCCTGAGTCCCCCGCAGGCTCCGGTGTCCGGAGGAGCCATAGCTCCGACCCGGCGGCGGGGGCACCCGGTGATGGCAGGGACCCCCCGGCCAGCGGCATCGGGCTGTGTGTGTGTGTGCAGCGGGGGTGCAGCCGTGCACGGCTCCGCGTCGGGGGCCGAGCACCCTTCGCGGTGCCAGGGGAGCCGGGGTGGGGACCCCCTGCCTGGCTCCGTTCCTCGCTCCGCCACTGCCCGGTGGTGCAGCCGTCGGCCGCCCTGCTCGCCCCCGGCCGCCCTTCCCACCCCACCGAGGTGGGGGCAGCACCCACCGTCCCAGCCTGGGGCGGCTGTGGGGGTGCAGCCGGTGTTTGCAAAAGTGCTTTGGGACCCTCGGGGTGCAGCAGGGCGGGGGGACGCAATGCTTTGCCGTGAGCTGTGCCGGCGGCGTTTGCAGAGCGGCCGGGTCACGGGTCCTTGCGGGGAGCCCTGAGACGAAGCCCCCGCTCCCGAGGGCGATGCCTCGAGCCCGCTCTCACCCCCGCTGCTGAACCGTCAAGTTCAGTTTCGTCTCCCCCTTTCTCAAAGGATCCAGGTCTCTTAACGGAGTAATTAAGCAGAAAAAAAAAAAAAAAGAGTTGCGTCGCTGTCTAACCGTTTCGTTAAGTTAATAGTAGGTACTGACCTCCTGATATTTAAGTGTTTACTATCTATTTGCTGTAAAGTTTTGTATATTTTGTAAACTTTCCCCCCAAATAGTAGATGTCTAAGATCGTTGTACATCGGGTTCTTTTATACTCCATTGTTCAGCACAAAGTGTGGTTTTTATTTAGAATAATAAAATGGAAAACGTCGACCTCTTGTCGCTCGCTTCTTTACAAAAGTCGTTCCTTTGAATGCGCAGGTTGGCATTTCTGTCTCCTCAGGGTGCCTGGGAAAGCACGTGAGCCGCTCCTGGCGTCCCGCGCCCCGCTCTGCGGGGTTTTTGGCACGAGCCCCGGTGGCCGGGGCCCCTTCCTCACCGCCGCCTCCGGCACCCGGAGCAGTGCGAGGGGAACCGGCGTGGGCATTTCTGCCGGCTTGTTTCCGCAGTGGGTCAGGAGCGGAGCCGTTTAGGAAATTCTCGGGGTTTGCATTCCGCGGTAAGCCCGTTCCGCGCTGCCGATGCTGCGTTTCACGGAGAGCCGGCCCTTCGCAGGCTGGGAGCCGTTGGCTGCCAAGCCCGACCAGCGGGCAAACGCTGCCGGCGTTTCCATGAGCCGATTCTCCAGCCGTGAGGCTTCCTCCCCGGCTCGGGGTTGGGGTGCCCTGCCTGCTGGGCGCTGCCGGCCACCGCGGCTGCTGGTCCCAGTCACTGCTGGAGCCGCTCATGCTGGTGGGACAGGGCTGGTTCCCCATCGCCAGCCTGGTGACCAACAGCGGGCACTGGGAGGGTGGTCCCAGGGTACATAACCGCCCCACTTTTTTTTTTTTTTTTGCTAAAGGAGCCCATGGCTGCGCTGGCGGACCCTGAGGGGTGGTGAAGGGTTTAAGGGGAGACCGAGGGACCCGGGTACAGGACTCACTGGGGTCCAGATCGCTCGTGGGGCCGTGTGAGGGTTGGTTTGAGGCCGCTCTGGCCCTGAGGTCTACGAACAAAGCTGCGGATGGCATTAGGAGAGTTAAAAACCCGCAAGTTTAATAACTCAAATACCAAGTTTTACAAGTTCAAGTAACTTGGCGTGGAGAACGTTGCTGTCCTGGTTATGTCCCACCTCGAGCGCCACGTTCCCGCGTGTTCATCCGCCGTGCCTTCGCTGGCAGCAGCAAAAGGGAGCTCGGAGCTGCGGGTGGTGTCGGCGTGAAGCCGCCTTTGCCCCCGCTGGCCCGTTTTGGGGCTGGGCTTTGCTGTGCGCGTTGTGCCCAGGAGGTCGCAGGGATGGGGGCAGGGGGGTCCTGCGCCGCTGCGGATCCGGAGGGCGCTCCCATCCCCGCGGGACCCGGCTGCGGTGCAAAATATTTCTGTGCAAGAGGCGGGTTTGGCACTTTCCATCAGCGCCCCGGGGGCCCCGCGTACTCAGCGGGTGACCCCGTCCCAGGACCCCTGTAGGCAGCAGCACCGACCCCAGCCGGCCCCCGATAACGGGCGCCCGCGTTAACCCCTGGTCGCAGGCTTCTCCTGGGACATCCTGCTCCCCCCCCACTCCGCTCCCTCCTGCCCGCATCCTTCCCCCCAGATTTGCTTATGCTTTGCTTTTTTAAAAATGGGTTTCTTGAGCAGCTCAAGGCCTTTGGCAGATTTATGAGCTCCCTTCCAGCGACCGCCGCTCTTTCACCTTCCCCTGCCGAGGGCCTGACCCGCAGCACGTGGCTTCGCAGAATCTGGACAGCGATGAACTTTCTCCGGATGCTCCGGTTTCTGACACGGCCAAAGCCCAGCCCGAGGGCTTCTGCACGCGGACGCGATCCCCTGGGACAGGCGTCAGCGCGACTGTGAGAGGGACGGGGTGCGGGGGCTGTCGGAGCCTGCCAGCGCTTGGGGACGCGCCCGGTGGCCTGAGGAACCTGCCAGGAGGCGCCCGATGCTCCCAAGGAGGCTGGGTTTAACATGGGGGGGGTCTCCTGCTGCGAAACGCGGATGGGGAGCCCCACCTCTGCTGCCCCCCATCACACTTGGAAGCAGCTGAGCCCGGTCAAACCTGGTTTTAACCATCGCTAATTTACTGCTGGGTTTGCAAAATCGCTCCCAGCGAGCTGCCCACCCCTGATCGCTCCCCCCCCCCCCCCAGCACTGAAGCTTGGGTCTGTGTCCTGCTCAGCCCCCCTGGGGCTGCGTTGCCTTCGTTTGGGTAGAACCAGGCTTTCGGCCGCTTGCCGGGCATGGGGAGGGAGAGGTTTGTGTTTCATGGGAAGGAGTTGCCTCCTTTGGGATGGCACCACGGCAGGGGGGCAGCCTCCGCCGGCGCCCCCGGCGCACGCGTGCCAGTGGAAGTCGGGGGCTGCAGGAAAACTGGCGGTGAGGGGAAGGGACGGTGAGCCCCGGCGCGGGGGCCAGGTTTGTGTTCAGGCTCCCGAGCAGGCGGAGTAATGCGCTTTATTACTGCAAGTGTTTCTTTTGGAAAACAGGAAATATCTCTTTCTCTATATTCTTTCGTTAGCTAAATAGACCTGGTACAGCGGCGCACCAGCGGCGAGATGGCTGTAGCTCCCCGCGCCGCCTCGCTTCGCGTTCGGCACCCTGCCCTGCCGTAGGGCACAGGGGGCGGCCACCCAAGAAGGGTTGAAAGGCAAAGTGTCTGCTCACCACCAGGAAAAACGATCTTACCGACCTCCGTGAGCGCAGGGAGCTTCCCCCCCCCCCTCCCCGCACCCGCGTGCCGGCGATGACTGGCAGAGTCCAACCCCCCCCTAACTGGGAGGGCTGTTGTCCTTTGTGATGACCACGGAGTGCTGCGTGCTGGAGGAGTCGCCTGCGTCCTTCGGGCTGCCTTGGTCTTTGGGGATGTACTTAACCACGGCGGAGATGAGCTTGCTGCGGAAGTTTTTGCTTAGGAAGTTGTAGAGGATGGGGTTAATCACGCAGTGGAGCAGGGTGAAGCAGTCGATTATGTCGTAGAAGAAGTAGAGGAAGTGGGCGAAGGTGCAGTGGAGGATGATGTGGTTGCCGTCGAGGGTGAGGAGCGTGAGGGTGATGTGGAAGGGCAGCCAGCTGACGAGGAACACGGCGATATAGGCGTAGATGAGCAGGCAGTGCTTCCTGCTCTCCGGCTTGGTGCGCTTGATGAACCTGGCCGTCAGGACGTTGAAAACGGCGATGATGGGGAAGGGGATGAGGAACCCAATGGTGGTGGTGGCCAAGCTGACCGCCAGCGCCCACTCGTCGTAGGTCTCGAAAGGGGCCATGAAGATGCAGACGGGCTCTCCAGTGTTGACCAGCTGCATGTGAACGACCTCCAGGAATGGGATGGTTGCTGCCAAGACCCAGCTGCAGGCGCAGATGATGCGGCGTGCGCGGTGCTGGTGCTTACGCCAGAAGAGGGAGGAGCTGGTCAGGGACACGTAGCGATCCACGCTCAGGCAGGTGAGGAAGAAGATGCTGGCGTACATGTTGGCAAAGTAGAAGTAGTGCGTGAAGCGGCAGAGGAAGCTGCCCCAGAGCCAGGTGTAATCCAGCATCACCTCCAGCATCCAGATGGGCAGCGAGAGCAGCACTCCGAGGTCAGCGATGGCCATGTTGATGATGTAGAGGTTGACCAAGCTCCTGTTGCCCCGTGTCTGCCAGTTGACCCAGATGACAAGGAGGTTCTCCACCAAGCCCACCACGAAGATGACGAGGTAAAGGATGAAGAGGATCACCCGCTTGACGTTCTCATCCAGGCTGAACTCGCAGAAGGTGTAGGTGTAGTTCAGGAGGTGGATCAGCTCGGACCAGTTGTGGTAGTCCCCGTACTCGTTCAGGAGAGTGTGCGCCTCGGTGGGGGCGGTGGTCACCTCAGCCATCCTGGTAGCTGCAAGGAAAGAGGGGACAGCACTGAGCCAGGCAGATCAAAAATACAGAGGAACACCCACCCTCTCCCGCCGGAGCTCGGTCCTCCCAGGAGCCTCTGGCATACCCATCTGGTTTTGGTTTGTTTTTTTTTTTAATCCCATTTTTATTCCCCTGGTGAATTCCTACATCAGCCCTTGGGAGATGCTGCATCCATGCTGGATGATAACCTCACGTCCCAGCAAACCGCAAGCCACAGGCAGCAGCCCCGCGTGTTCCCAGGCGGTGATGTCCCCGTCCCGCAGCCTGGTCAGCCAGGGCTGGGGACACGCAGTGCTGGGGACCGATGGGGCGGGGGACGCAGGGCCGTTGGGAGCGCCCGCTACCCCCGAGGCTCAGCAGCGTCGGTCACTGCAGCAATGGAGCTGATGACCCGGGGGCTGTTGGACAGGAGCTCCCCCTCCACCACCGGGGCTCGCGCTGTTCCCCGGGCACCTCCGGAGCCGAGGTCCTGCCACCGCGGAGCCTGGGGGAATCCCGACCCCAGCGCTGCTGCTCTGCCCTTGCGTGCAGCCACCGGCTGCGAGGTGGCCGGAGCACGGGCAGGCACCCGGACCATTAAACGCGCCGGCGACCGCATCTGCTTGACTCCACGCCAGCGGGAAAGCCCCTGTCCCCCACCCAAATCCTTGCTGTGTGGTTGCCTTCTAAACCTGGCCGGCCGCCCTCGCCCTGCCCGTCTCGCAGCTGCGTTGCTGGGAGCTGTCAGGACTTCCAAGTAGGTGACAAAATTCTAAACTTAAGGGAAATGTGGTTGACCTTGACATCCTTTCATTGCCCCAAGTGTGAGACCTCCGATCCCAGCGCATCTGCATCCGCACGGCGAAGACGCCGTGGACTCCGGTCAGCCTCGTGCTGCTGGAGGAGCTTGCGAGAGCAGGCGGCCCCCGGGAGCGCCGGGGGAGCACGCGGTGCTGCGGGGGTGTCTCTGTGGCACTCGGAGCCCAGCGAGCCGGGGAGCACCGCAGCCCCGCCAGAGCATCAGCCCTGCGGCCAGCGGCTGTCACCCGCCCGCTCCCGAAACTGTGGAGGGGAGGAGAGCGAGCCCCCAGGGCTGGAGCCCCCCTGTCCCCGAGGCTTCCCGCCCCCGCCAAGGTGCAGGTCCCAAGAGGGGCAGGTGGGAGAGGGGACAGACGGACGCAGGTTGGGGGGGGAAGGCGGTGGCTCACCGGCGGTGGAGCCGAAGGCTGCACGGAGGGGCTGCTCCGGGAGCGCGGCGATCCTCTCAGCTCGGCGGCTCAGGCGCCTCTGGGAGAGCAGAGCCCCGGCGGCGCGGAGCTCAGGGTGGGCTTGTTGGCTGCTTCCCGGCAGGAAATGACCATCGTGGTCCGACATCCTGAGACAGCCCAGCGCGGGTGACATCTGACTTGATTTCCAGCCCCGGGGCTTGGCTCCCGTTTGATTTTGCCGCGGGGCTGGGGGGACGGGTGCCCGGAGGGCCCCAGGCAGGTGGCGGTGTCGAAGCTGCGGGTGCCCGAGGACGGAGCGGGGCTCCTTGGGGTTCCTCCGGGCAGGTCCCCTCCATCGTCGCTCCCGCAGGACCCGGCTGCCACGGCCCCACTGGTCTCGGGGGCTGGATCCTGCCTGGGTCTCGCCGCGATGGTGGGCAGGAGGGGAAAATGCATCCTCCGGGATGGACCCAGCTGAGCCAGGTCCTCCCTCGGCCCTGGGGGTCCCAGGGGGTTTTAGGGTGAGTTAAGGCGAGCATGCCCTTGCCCCCCCCCGTTGCTCATGCGATGCCAGGGCGAGCTCAGGGTTTCCTTTGGGGGAAAAAGGGCCAGAACGGAACGTCTCTGCCAGGTCAGCGCTGCCCGTCGCTCCGAGCTGTTGATGGCAGATGGCTATCACCGCAGAAACACCTCTGGCCGAGCAGCAATTAATCACCGAGCTGTGATTGCCTGGCAGTTTTGCAGGGGAAGGGAGGGGGCTTGAGCCTTGCCCTGGCACTGGGGAGGGGGCTGATAGGCAGAAAATTTTGCATCAGGCTGCAAGTCCTGCGAAACAATTGCAGGAAATCTCCTTTTCGAGTGCAGACAAGACTTTGTGATCAACAATCGGCTCGGAAGGAAGGCACGGCTGGAGCGGGGAAGCACAAGGGCACTGATAAGTCGGGTCTCACAACAACAAGCCCGGTGCCGGTGACCCCGCGTGCAGGTACCCAGCCCCGGCGGGACGGAGGCCCCGGGCTGCAAACAGGAACTCGGTGGCTTTGTGCCCCCACCCCAAACGGGGCGCATTTCGGCTCGGCCGCGGGATGGGGGCCATGGGGGGTCTCAAAGGGCTGCTCTGCCACCCGATGGCTGGGGTGGGGGGCTTTGCCTGCCCTGGGAGCCAGGGATGCCGTTCTCTTTCCATTTAACAGGTCAGGAAATTTCTTGGAGGATTATGCAGCCCGGACCGAGCCGCACGGGGCGAGGGGAAGCCCGTGACCCCCCCTGGTACCCCAGCATCCCCCAGGCGAGTGCAGGGGAGCTCTCTCCTTGCTCAAGGGCATCTTGAAACCCTTTCTGTGTTTGCACAAGTGCTGCTCCAGCCGTGCCCAGGCTTCCCAGCCTATGGGCAACCGTGTCGGTATTTCACAAGCCCCCACCCTGGCTCGCTGCTGCTCTCCTCTCCAGGGAAGGGGCAAGCCCTGGCACCGGGAGCCGCCAGTGGCAGCCACTGGAGACTGTCGGAGAAGGCCTCCACACCAAACTTGGAGATGCAGTAGCCCCCACCAAAAAAGGCGACGCGGCCCACCACGCTGGCCACGTTGACCACCCAGCCCTGCGCCCGCCGCACCAGGGGCAGGAGGCTCAGCGTCACCTCAATGAGCCCGACCAGGTTGACGTCCAGCACCTTGACGAAGTCGTCCTTGGTCAGCCACTCGTTAGGGGCGCTGGGGTTGGCGGTCCCCGCGTTGTTCACCAACCCCCAGAGCCCTGGGGAGAGGGGACGGGGTGAGCCAGGGCTGCTCCCCTGCCCACGGCCCCGCTCCGGCACCGGCTCCCGACACAGCAAAGGGGCGTCCCCAGCCGCAGCGATGCCCGGGCATGGTTTGCTGGAGCGGGGCAGCCCTCGCTGACCGGGCGCTGCGGATCCGCAGAACCGTGCACAGAAGCAGGCGCTGCTCGCTGTGCACGAGGGGCACTGAGGAGGAGGAGGAGGACTCGACCAGAGCCTGCCCAGAGGGAAATCCGCCCAGGTTTGTACGGGTCTGGTTTTTATTCATGTGTGTGAACTCCTGGAGCACCAGCTCGGGCAAGTGCAGCTCTCACACCCCAGTGGGGGCTGGACCCTGCATCGAGCAGGCATTTTGGGGAATGGCTGGAGCCCCTGGGAGCTCCTGTGGCACGGCACGGCACGGCATGGCACGGCACGGCCAGCAGCAGGGCTGGCGCTGTCGGAGGAGCAGGGACACGGCCTCAGCGCCGCAGCCCCAGCTGAAGCCGAAACCAAGCCCTGCCAGGCAGGGAGGAGGAATTGGCTTTATTGAGAAGCAAACGGGTCTGCTGGCAGAGGACGGCGCGCAGTGAGGCTCACGTGGAGTTAGAAATTCAGGAATTCATTTCAGTTACAAATGTTGGCACGGCCTCGGCTACGGGCGATGCTGGATCTCACCCTGCGCTGCCGGGCCCTGCCGGCTGCCTACGCCGCGTCCCTGCTGTGGGCTCTCCAGGCAGGTTTGGGGTAGGACCAGCCGAATATGATGTCCGTGAGGGCTGATGGCAGGTAGCTGAGGGGGATGTAGAGCAGTTTGGCGTCCCAGCCCGCAGAGTAGCGGGTGCGTGGGAAGCGGCTGGTCAGCGCGTGCTCCATGCAGTCCGTGACCAGCGTCAGGTTGGAGCTGCACCTCTTCAGCGCCTTCCTGAACCTTACCGAAACTGCGGAGGCAGAAAGCGCCGGTCAGGCTGCCGGGCTTAGACCCTTGAGCCAAGTGCAGCCAAGCGGCTCAGCGGGATGATAGGGCAGAGGGACACCCCGTGGCCCCGGAGACGTGCCTTGCATCAGGAAGAGAAACAGCATTGCTTAACCTTTAGGTGAGGTACTTACACTCCTTTAAGTAATTCTCCCCATAACTCGCTTTGGTTTCCTCCGGGAGCCTCTCCCAGATGGAAAGAAAATTCTTCTCAATGTTCTCGACATTGGTAATCGCCGTCTTGAAGTAGCCTGGCTCGATCATGCTGACCTTCACCCCAAAGCTGCGCATCTCGAGCCTAGAAGGGATCGAGCCCCGTGGGGTGCAGGAGCAGCACCCGAGCGTTTCTGCCGCCCACCGGTGCGGG
This sequence comes from Gorsachius goisagi, assembly GCA_018403395.1. Lineage (NCBI taxonomy): Eukaryota > Metazoa > Chordata > Aves > Pelecaniformes > Ardeidae > Gorsachius > Gorsachius goisagi. The sequence goes on along the minus strand of BOSO01012096.1, from coordinate 18,338 downwards.
CTGTGCGTGGGCACCAGCTCTCCCGCGGGACGCACGGCTGCCCGTGCCGGAGGCACAGTGGGGAGCCTTGCCACCCCAGCAGACCCCATGCCAGCCCCAGCACGTGTCCGAGGTGGCGTGCGAGCAAACATCTGCTGAGTCAGGATGGGATGGGGCCAAAGAAAACCTCCGGGCCATTGCCCGCAAGATTCCAGAAGGGGGCAAGGTCCAATGGAAGAGGCTCGGTGTTGCGACAGTGGTGCCGGCTGGCGTGGCCATGGAACCCTGCCGCTGGGGAAGTCATCAGGCAGGGAAATTAAATCAAAGCTCTGCCAAAATGTTTGCGTTCCCTTCCCTGGGGCTGCCTCCACGTGAGCTTGGCTGAAAGAGGAGCAGAGGCTGCCAGCGGCAGGCGAGGGTGCCCCGGGCCAGGAGAGCGCTCCCATGGGATCCAAGTCCCATAGTTGTGGCATGAGGTGTCCCAACGTCTGGTCCATGCATTAAGCATCCCCACAGCCCCCCCTCTCGTGCTTCGGCAGCAGCTAAAATAAACTCTGCCTGTGCTCGCTCGCGGTTGCGTGAGGAAGGGGTTTGGCAGACGGAGGCTCTGCTGGCTGAAGCCTGGAAAAGCAAACTGGGAAACCAGGGGAGTGTCTGCTGAGCTGAACTTACCGGAGACTGTCGGAGAAGGCCTCCACACCAAACTTGGAGATGCAGTAGCCCCCACCAAAAAAGGCGACGCGGCCCACCACGCTGGCCATGTTGACCACCCGGCCCTGCGCCCGCCGCACCAGGGGCAGGAGGCTCAGCGTCACCTCAATGAGCCCGACCAGGTTGACGTCCAGCACCTTGACGAAGTCGTCCTTGGTCAGCCACTCGTTAGGGGCGCTGGGGTTGGCGGTCCCCGCGTTGTTCACCAACCCCCAGAGCCCTGGGGAGAGGGGACGGGGTGAGCCAGGGCTGCTCCCCTGCCCACGGCCCCCCTCCGGCACAGATCGGTGGGGTGGTGGGAGGGTCGGCGGGGTGATGATGAGGGCGGCCACCCCATCTTACCTCTGTCACCCACACATTCCTTGACCCAGGCAGTGGCGTTGGCGATGCTCTGGCTGGAGGTGACATCCAGGATGACGGTCTGCAGCCGCGGCGAGGTGGCCACCCGCAGCCTCGCGGCCCCTGGTTCGGTCAGGCAGGCGGCCAGCACCCGCAGCCCCCGCGCATCCAGTTGCCGCGCCAGGAGGTTCCCGAAGCCGCTGTCGCAGCCGGTGATCAGCACGTACTTCTCCGAGAGCCGCGGTACCGTTTGCCGCTCCCGGAGCCAGCGCCACAGCAGGCCCAGCCCCGCCAGCACCGCCGCCAGGAACAGCCACATCCTCGGGCACCGGCACCGGCACCGGCACTGGTACCAGCACTGGCACCAGCACTGGCACTGGCACCGGCCGCGGCGCCGCTGTCAATGATTAACGGAGCGCGGCTGCGGGGCGGCTCCGATCCCACCGTCCCGGAGAGGCGGTGGGGCTACCCGGCACTACCGGGCTGAGACCGGACCGTGACACCTCCCCCGGGCCGCCCCGCCCCCGGTGCCACCGCCTGGAGCTCGCCGGGCACCCGGCCCCGGGGCTGCGGGCTCTGCCCCGGGCTCCGCATCGGCCCCGGGGCTCCGCTCCGGCAGCAGCCGGCTCCGGTCGCAGCCGTGCGGCCGCCGGGGCATCGTTAACCGGGAGCGGGGCAGCGCCCGGGGGCTTCCCGCACCCCCACGCTGCCGCCCCGGCCACCCCCATCGGGTCCCCCCCGCCCCCGGTGCTTTCCCCCCCCTCCGCCCCCCCCGTCTCCCGAGCCGCGGAGCCCCCGCCCCTCCCCGCCCCGGACTGCAGCTCCCGGCGGCCCCCGGGCGCCCGGCCCCGCCGCTTCCCGCCGCCGCCTCCCTCCCGTTATGGCGCGGTTCGAGCCGGCGGCGCTGCCCGAGCTGCTCCCGGTTTTCTACCGGCGGCTCTTCCCGCACGGCGCCTACGGCCGCTGGCTCGGCTACGGCGGCGGTGAGCGGGGCGGGGGGGGCCGCGGTACCGGGGCCGGGGGGGTTGCACTGGCCGGGGGCCGTGGTACCGGGGGGAAGCATTGGCCGGGCGCCGTGGTACCGGGGGGGGATGCACTGGCCGGGGGGGGATGCACTGGCCGGGGGCCACGGTACCGGGGCCGGGGGGGATGCATTGGCCAGAGGCCGGGGCACCGGGGAGTCCAGGGGGTGCAGGGAGCAGGGGAGGGGGTGGGCTCAGGGGTGCAGGGAGCGGGGGGGGGTGGGCTCAGGGGTGCAGGGTGGGGGCTAGGGGGAGTCACGTGGGAGGGCTCCGGGCCCTCGGGGGGCTGGGCCCCCCCCCCCCCCCCGGGGCCCCGGGCCCCGGGGGGGCTGCCCCCCCCCCCCATCCTGCACCCCCCAACCCGCCCGCGCCCCCGCAGTGGCGAGGAACTACTTCCAGCTGCGGGAATTCTCCTTCACGCTGCGGGACGACATCTACGTGCGGTTCCAGTCCTTCAGCAGCCCCCAGGAGCTGGAGCGCGAGCTGCAGAGGACCAACCCCTACAAGATCGACATCGGGGCCGTCTACTCCCACCGGGTGAGTCCTGCTCCCACCGGGCACCCCGACCGGGAGCACAGGCGCCGGCCGGCCCTGGGGGGGACGCAGCCCCCAGCTTGCAGGGTCCCCAGCCAGGGCTGAGCCCGTCCCGTCCCGCAGCCCAACCAGCACAACACGGTGCACCTGGGGGCCTTCCAGCCGCAGGAGAAGGAGCTGGTCTTTGACATCGACATGACGGACTACGACGACGTCCGGACGTGTTGCAGGTTCCCAGGGGTGTTTGCTGTTCACGGCACGAGGCAGAACAGGGGGCTGGGAGGGGGTGTGGGGGCACAGGACGGCAGCCTGACCTGCCACGCTCTGCCTCCAGCTCGGCCGAGATCTGCTCCAAGTGCTGGACCCTGATGACCATCGCTGTCCGCGTCATCGACCGTGCACTTGTGGGTGAGGGTCATGGGGACCCACATGACCCCCGTCCTCATGCTCTGGGGACGCATCCAGACCACGCTCTGCCCTGCAGCAATGCCCAGGCCCCAAAGCAGGGGGCCAGGGCAGTGCTCTCATGGGGCTGGGGGGGAGTGGAGGATGCGCTGGTGCCCAGCGGGGTTTGCCCAGCGGGTCTGCAGTGCTGCCAGGCTTGGGCAGACCCCGCAGCCCGTCCCGACGCGCCCCCGCAGCCCGGCTGTTCCCCCCGCAGAGGACCTGGGCATGAAGCATCGCCTGTGGGTGTACTCGGGCCGGAGGGGCGTCCACTGCTGGGTGTGCGATGACGCAGTGCGGAAGTGGTCCCCGGCGCTGCGGGCGGCCGCCGTGGAGTACCTGACCCTGGTGAAGGTGCGTGCGTGGGGGGCCGGGCACCCCCTGCCCACCCTTCCAGGCTGATCACCTCTGTCCCCCCAGGGTGGAGCGGAAACTGTGAAGAAGGTGAACCTCTCTGACCCCGTCCACTCCTTCGTCAGGTTGGTGGGGACCCCCCTGCCCAGCCCCCGCAGCCACTGGCCGCGGGGCGCTGAGCTTCTCCCCGCTGCTCCACAGGCGGTCGGTCAGCGTGGTGGAGAAATACTTTGAGGCGTACGCGCTGGTGGGCCAGGACATCCTGGGCAGCCCGGAGAGCTGGGAGAAGGTGCTGGCCCTCGTCCCGGAGGATATCCTTCCCAAAGCGGCCCCGCTGGGTGCTGGGCCAGGTCCGGAGGGAGGGTCTGCGCGGGTGGAGCAGGGCCAGCAGTGTCCGCGATCGGCCTTGACCAGCGGCCACAGCACCGCGAGGCGCTGCAGGGCGAGTTCCCCAAGAAGCGGGACTCAGTGCAGCGCTGGGAGCTGCTGAAGAGCAGGATGGAGCGGACGCGGGTGCGTGACTTTGGGGCTGCCCTGGGTGGGGGGCTCGGCGCCGCTGCCTGCCCCGCAGCCCCCTGACCTGCCTGTCCCCACAGCGGGCGGCGGGGGCTGGGAGGAGCTACGCGGACTGGGAGATCATGCTGCAGTACTGCTTCCCCCGCCTCGACATCAACGTCAGCAAAGGCGTCGGGCACTTGCTGAAGAGCCCCTTCAGCGTCCACCCCAAAACAGGTGGGTCTGGCACCCTACGGGGACCCCCGGGGCTGGGCACCCGCGACGGTGACTCCCCTCTCTTGCAGGTCGCATTTCGGTGCCGCTGGATTTGCAGAAGCTGGACCAGTTTGACCCATTTGCTGTCCCCACCATCAGGTATGTGAGCGGAGCGGGCGGCGCAGGGGGTCCAGGCTGTGTTGGCAGCCCCCCCGCCACATCCCACCATCTCCCACAGCTCCCTGTGCCACGAGCTGGATGCGGCCGGTGATATCGGGGAGCAGGAGGATGGCGGGGAGACGGAGCCGAAGCGCCGTGCGCGGGGTGAGCGGGGCTGGGGCCGGGGTGTGTGTGGGGGGTCCCTGCTGCCTGCGCCTGCTCCTGCTCAGCTCCCCAAATCTTCCAGACTACAAGAAGACGAGCCTGGCGCCCTATGTGCGGGTCTTCGAGCAGTTTGTGGAGGAGATGGAGCGTGCCCGGCGGGGAGAGCTGCTCCGGAGAAGCGGTAAGCGCCAGGCTGGGGGACCCCGAGGAGGGGGACCCCGAGGATGGGGACCCCTGGCTCAGAAACTGCTTCTTTCTCTGTAAAACTTCCCCTTTCTCCTCTTTGCAGATCTGCAAGGAGACTTCTGAGGCCTCGCAGCCGTGGGCCGCGGTGCCAGCCCCACTCCTCGCCCCAGGGACTGACGCCGCCATCGCCGCCTCCGCCGGCCCCGGGGTCCTTGGTGCCTGGGAGCACCGGCTCCCTGCCCCGCTCCCCGCGGGCCTATCCCCCGTTTTGTACTTTTTCTACGCAAAGACCATTAAATCTCTCCGGTCACCCGCGTGCCTGCGCCCCGGGACGCGCCGAGGTGGGAGGGAGCCGGGGCCGGGGCCGTCCCTGTGGGGAGGAGCGGGGGGGTCCTGCCCTGCCCTGCAGCCACCAGGTCGCTGCGCCCCGAACCCTGCCCGTGGGGTCCCTGCTGGTCCCCGGGGGGGGTCCCTGCCCCACGGCCGGGGCCGCCCCCCCCCTTCACAGCCTCAGCCCCGCACCCGGGGGGCCCGGCCCGGCCGGGGCCCGGAACGGCGGAGCGCGGCCGCTGAGGCGGGGGGGGGTGGGGGGGCGGGCCGCGGGCCGCTGCCCCTTGCCCCGGAAATGCTCGTCCTCCCGGAAGTCGCGCCCCCAGCCGCTCGGTCTCTTTCCGCCGCCATCTTGGGTCCTGCTCCCCGCACAGTGAGTCCCGCCGCCGCCATCCGCCTCCATCCGCCGCCGCGGGGGCTGCCCGCCGCTCGCAGGCTGCGGCCGGGCCGGGAGGGAGGGCGGGAGGGCGGTGTCGGCCTGGTCGAGGCCGCCGCTGGGGCCGTGGTCGCGCCGAGCAGGGCTGGGAAGGCCGGCGGGGACGGCCCCGCGCACCGGGAAGGGGCCGCCTGCTCGGGGGGGAGCGGGGGCGGCCGCGACCCCAGGCCGGGCCGCCGGGGGAGGCCAGCGCCGCAGTCCGGCCGGGGGAGCCCCGTTGGCAGCAGCGGGCGGGGGCGGGACCGGGATCGGCCCGTGCCGTGCGGCGCTTGGGGTCCGCTGCGCCTTGGTTGTCCGGTACCGAGCGGGCGGCTGAGCCGTCTTCGCAGCCCGGTCGGTACCGTGAGGCGTTCGGTGCCTCTGGGCAGCGGGGTCGTGGGTGGCTTTGGGAAGGGCGAGTTACCGGTGGCCGCCCTCGGGCCGTGCGGAGCCCCGGCGAGCCCGGGCCTGCTGGGTTCTCCCTTTCCCCAGAAATGCCCGGTGAAGCTACAGAAACCGTCCCGGCCACGGAGCAGGAGCTGCCGCAGCCGCAGGCTGAGACAGGTGAGGCCGGGGGGGGTCGCGGCTTCGGGGGCGGCGGGGGGAGCGGCCCGGTCGCTTTTACGGGGGGAGGTTGGGCGCTGGGGATCGAGCGGCTCTGGCCTGGCCGGCGGGTGAGCTCGGGCAGCTCCTCGGGGTGAAACGGGAACGGTGGGGGCGGGAGAGGGGGCGAGGGCCCGGGAGTGGCCGGTGCTTGAGGCTGGTCCGCGTTTGGGGTCTGCCCCGTGGCTGAGCCCCCTTCTCCGCCTCCGTATCGCGCTCCTGGCTGTGGCCAAAAGAAATCCGTGTTTGTTGTAGCTTCCCACCCAAAGCCGTACGGGTTGTCTCTACAGGAAGCGTGGCTGGAGTCGCGGGGGTTGTAGCCTCTCGTGTCCCAAACGATTGGGGAGAGCGTTACGTCAGCCAAAGTCTGTACTGTGTTTGTGGGTTCCCATTATGGATTTGAGCGTTGGAGCAGTGGGAGTGGAAAGAAAGCGGCCGTAGCCAGGTCAGGGTACGGCCACACAGTGACTGGGACAGCCAGGGATGTGTACAAATGTTAAATCCCTTTACGCTCTGGAACTGGTTGGGTTTGGGAAGACATCGCATGGCTCCGTGGCAGAAAGTCATGGGGGACTGGGGAGCGTTGCTGCAGTGGCCCCGTGCCCTCCGGGGCGGCCGGTGCTGGCACTTGGGGCAGCTCAGAAAAGCCCAGGCAGGCGAGCGTGGGCTCCTGTGCCCACCGTGGGGCCAGGGCCTGTTGCGCTGCCTGTTGCGCTGCCTGTTGCGCTGCCTGTTGCGCTGCCTGTTGCGCTGCCTGTCTCCCTTGAAGGTGGCGAATGCTCTGCCCGCGTTAGCTGCATCTCTGCCCCGAGGCGCAGGGACGCGCTGCCGGGAATACGTCACCAGGTGTTGTCACCCGGCTTGGGGGAGCCATGCAGTGCATGGTGGCGAATGGGGGTCTGTCTGAAGCGCGCACTGGATTTGGGGACCACGAGGGAAGTCGGGGCTTCCCGATGGTTGGGAGAGGCTTCCCTGGGGAGGAAGCAGCGCCCCAGGCCCAGTGGGGCTGAGTGGCAGCCGCCGGTGCGTCAGCTGTGCTGCCAGGTCTCGGGAGCTGCTGTACTTCTGGTCTCTGCAGGCGTAGCTGGGATTCCTGCGGTGGGGCTGTTTCCCAGCATCCCCCCCTCTTCCCAGGATGGCTTTTTGCTGGGTCTCGGGTGACAACTCATACCTTTTCTCCTCCCAAAGCTCTGCTGATCTTGAGTCTCTCACGACTCCGTGGAGCACACACAGGTCAGTAGAGGCTGACAGTGGGTGGCTGTTACAGTACCGGTTCCCCCAGCTCTAGGGGAACACGGGGGGCTCCCGGGGCAGCGACGCAGGCAGCTGCAGAGGCTGGAGCACCTGCGGGGTCTGGCGGGAGCCGTCAGGTAGGTCTGCAGGTGGAGGCGAAAGGCACGTGTGAGTGCGAGGGCTGTTGTGTTTATCCCCTCCCTGCTGAGCTGGCTCTTCTGAGATCCAGCAGCGCAAGAGGAGCTGGAGCTGGGGGTGCTAGCGCAGGGTTAGCAATCACCCTGTGGGTGGGAATCGTCAGGCAGTTTTCTTTGACGTTCATTTTATCCTTCAGAGGCTGGCTGGTCCGTGGAAGGCCTGTGAGATTGGGCAGAGTGGTCTCTAATCCAGCAGTATGGGGCTTCAGCTCTCAGGTGTGTGCAGCCGGGCTGCGGGAGACTCTGCGGCCCAGTTGGTTTAAGCAACCGTTAAAAATTATACATGCTCTTGGAGAGTCCTGTGTCTTGCCTTCATTTGCGGAGGCGGCCATAGGAGAGGTGGAGCTGTCAGCAGAGAAGCGTTGAATTGGAAATGCCATGCTTATCGCAGGAACGTCCTCAAGTGGTGCTGGTGAGGTGTCAGTGGAGATGGAGAAGGAACAGGGAGAGCTGGCAGGGGTAAACGAGCTTTCTGGAGAAGGCTGTTGTCTGTGCAGCCTGTTCTGTGAGGGGCTCGGGGCCAGCTCAGCCCTTGGCAGGGGCTGTTCCTCCTTCCGGAGGTGCCAGTAGGTTCCCTGGAGCAGGAATTGTCCTGGCATGCGCGAGGCACCGATACCTGGCACTCACTGAGCTCCAGGCTGGTGCCCATCTCCTCCCACCACCCTGCATTTTGGGGTAGGTTGGGGAAACGGGGCATTGGAAACATCCTCTGGGCTGCTCTTTGTGGGGCAGAGAAAGGGACATTACCCACAGAGGAGGCTGTGGTGAGTTCCACACATGTGTTGCTGCTCCAGATGGGAGCAAGGTGAGGACTTGAGCCTGTGACCCAGCCCCAATCACAGAGTGGGAGAGGTTGGGCAGGGACGGCCCTTTGTGGGTCAGTGGGTGACCCGTGCGGAGCCGCATGTGCCTGCAGCAGTGAGAGCCAGTGCCGTGCGCGGAGGTGGAAGATTTGTTGCTTCCTTGACGTGACGCAGTCTTTGCGAACCCCACTGTGATTTGGGCTCCAAAGCTGTCAGGGGCTTCTCCTCGGCAGCCGGCCTGGCCACGCTCCCCTCGCCGTCCCTGCCGGCAGACGTGCCGGGACGTGCTGCCTCTGGCTTGGGGGTTGACGCCGTGCGTGGGGCGGGTGCGTGGCTGGGCCAGTTCTGCTCTCCCAACCGGCAGCGGTGCCGGTTATGCTGGTCAGACCAGCGCTGCCCTCCCTGGCTCTCACCGCGCCTCTTCCCTGAGCACTTCCCTTTGCTCCTTGATATTCAGGAATTGTATTCGGAATAGCCAGGCTCTGGCTGGAGACAGGCGTGCACTGGGGCAGCTGGATGGTGAGCGCTCTCGGTCGGCAGGACTTGTCTTAATAAACTGTTGTTCTTGCCTGTTCAGCTCCAGCTGCCCTTCCTCCCGCAGCCCCCATTACTGCTCCAGTGCCAGGTACTCCGGGCCCCCCCTCGTTAACACCTCGTGTGCCACATTAACCAGAGTTTGCTGTTCTGGGTGGTTGCAGTTACATTAACCCTAACAGCTTGCACAGGGGAGCACAGGACTCGGGGTCCCGTCCCCTCAGTGTGAGTGAGCCACGCCAGCACCCGTGCCTCGGCGTCCTCGTCCCCCAAGGGCACCTGCCTGCCGGGAGGGTCTGCCTGTGTCACCTTGGGGCAGGAGGGAGGGGGCTGCCCCCTGCCAGAGCGCTCCTGGAACGGTTATGCATGCCAGTGTGTTAAATTTGACTTTTCCTTCCTATCCTCGGGTGGGTCCTTGTCACCCTCCTGCTCCCGCCAGCCTGGGACACAATTTCCCAGGCTCAGGAGCAGCGCTGGGGGTCTGGCTGGGCTCCAGAGCTCCACAAAAGTTGTGGCAACCCCTTCAGTAGGGATGAGCCAAGTGCAGAGCTGGTGGTGAAGCCTGGCCCCTGCGCCGGCCCCGTCAGGTTCCTGCCATGCCCAGCCTGCTGAGGATTCCTGGCATTTTGGGTGCCACCTCCTGCCATGGGCAGGGTTTTGGCCACCGCTGCTCTAAACAAGGAAACCTGGGGTGGCAGCACTGATCCTGGCATCGGGTTTTTTTCTTCTGTCACTTGTGCCCATCAGCTAGCTCACACCAGCACAGTGTTCTCTCTAATCAGTGCCGGTTTTTAGAGGCAGACGAATGTCGTGGTCTGTGCTGGACCTGGCAGGTCAGGCAGACGTTCGGCTGCTGCTCCAGAAGCTGGGCATGAGGGCTGGGGGAAGGCAGGGGCCGGCTGTGCTGGGCAGGCTGTCTTCTCCTGGCCTCCCCTCCCTCTCCCTCCTCTCATCGGTTCAATCTGTTTCTCTCCTTTAGCTGCTCTTCATGCTGCTCATTCCCCACCTCTGACTCCATCTCCAGGCCCTGCAGGCCAGGCTCTCCCTGCGGAGCCACCCAGCCCTGCCACGGCTCTGCCTGCCCCTGCTGGCCCCCCGGCCCCCGTTTCTCCCCCTGTGGTTCCAGCTGCGGCGATCCCCGTGTTTTCTGTTCCCCCCCAGCTCCCTGCCCCAGCTCTGCAGGTCCCAGTTACCACTTCCCCTCCTCCAGCCCCAGCTCCACCGTCCCCGATGGGTTTTGCAGCCCCAGGATCTCCAGGGCCTGCCCCAGTTAGCCCAGTGTCTCCAGGACTCCCAGCCCCAGTGTCTGCTGCTCTGGCTGCTGCTTCTGCCCCAGTGATGGTGAACCCCCTCGCCCCCCCGGCAAGCCCTGGCTCTCCCCCCGCAGCTCTTGCCTCTCCTGTGAAAGCTGTCCCCCCTGCTGCCCCTCTGAGTCCTGCGGGAGCTGCAGCCCAGGCCCCTCTCCCTGCCCCCGTGGTAGCCTCAGCAACCCCTGCTCCTTCCCGCAGCCCTGGGGCAGCCCCGGCTGCTCTCCCACCAACCCCTTCCCTTCCCCTTGCGGCATCCCCCTCGCCGGCGTCCCCCACTTTCCTGCCTGCTCCTGCCGTGCCTCCCAAGGCCACGGCTTGTCCTCAGAACCCAGGCTCTCCCCCTCTTCCCACGGCAGCCCCTCTCTGCCCTGTCATGGCCCCGGCAGTACCGGTGTCTCCTGGCAGCCCTGCCTCTGCCCTGCTGACTTCTGCTTCAGCCTCTCCCCAGGCTCCAGCCCCCGACTCTCCTCTGCCTCCCCCTGCTTTTCCCCAGTGCCCGGCCCTGGCTGGTGCCATCTCTCCACCCGTCATCCTGGCCACCCCCATGGCCCTGGCCCTGTTGTCACCCCCTGCCCCTCTGGTGCCATCTGGGACGTCTCCTGGGAGTCCTGCTGCTGCCCCACAGGGCCCAGCCCCTGGTGCTCCAGTCTCTCCACTGGTCCCAGTTGCTCCTTCTGTTGCCAAGACCTGTCCCATGGGCCCTGCCCCTGCAGCTCTGGCTGTGGGAGACCCAGTCCCTCCCTCCGTGGCCAGGACACCTCCTGGGAGCCCGAACCCTCGGGCGGTGCCTGCCGCTGCACCAGCTCCCATCACTCCTGCCCTGGCCAAACCCTCTCCAGGAGCTGCCCCGTCTCCCCCAGGGCCACCAACAGCAGCAGCTCGTAGTCCTGCACCAGCAGTGGCCACGGCTGCTTTGGCTACAGCAGCTCCAGTGAGCCCGGTCTCCCCAGCCGCAGCTCCTGTGCCTGTTGCCCCCCTGGCCCCTGCCAGCTTCCCCCCTGTCACACCAGCGGTGGCAGCTCCAGCTGCCCCTCCTGTAGCCAAAGTGGCACCTGCGAGCCCAGTCGCTGCCCCAACTTCTCCCTCTGCCCCTGCCACACCAGCTCCTGCAGCTCCACCAGCTCCGGCTGCCCCTCCTGCAGCCAAATCGCCTCCTGTGAGCCCCATCACTGCCCCATCTGCTGCCCCTGCTGCTCCAGTGCCGGCGGCTCCGCCAGCTCCTGCCACCCCTCCTGCAGCCAAAGTGGCTCCCGTGAGCCCTGTCGCTGCCCCGGCTGCCCCCTTGGCCCCTGTCAGCTCCCCGCCTGTCACACCGGTGGTGGCAGCTCTGACCACCACTCCTGCAGCCAAATCGCCTCCTGTGAGCCCCATCACTGCCCCATCTGCTGCTTCTGCCCCTGCTGCTCCAGTGCCGGCGGCTCCGCCAGCTCCAGCCACCCCTCCTGCAGCCAAAGCACCTCCCAAGAGCCCCGTTGCAGCCACACCAGCTCCTGCAGCTCCACCAGCTCAGGCTGCCCCTCCTGCAGCCAAATCGCTTCCCGTGAGCCCCATCACTGCCCCACCTGCCCCTGCCAGCTCCCCATCTGTCACACTGGCGATGGCAGCTCCAGCCACCCCTCCTGTGGCCGAAATGGCTCCTGTGAGCCCGGTCGCTGCTCCAACTTCTCCCTCTGCCCCTGTTGCTCCAGTACCTGTGGCTCTACCAGCTCCGGCTACCCCTCCCACAGCCAAAGCAGCTCCTAAGAGCCCTGTCGCAGCCACACCAGCTCCAGCTGCCCCTCCTGCAGCCAAAGTGGCTCCCAAGAGCCCTGTTGCAGCTGCACCAGCTCCACGAGCTCCTGTTGAAGCCACAGCGGCTCCTAAGAGCCCTGTCGCAGCCATACCAGCTCCAGCTGCCCCTGTCAAAGCCAAAGGAGCTCCCAAGAGCCCTGTCACAGCCACACCAGTTCCAACTGCCCCTGTCGAAGCCAAAGCGGCTCCTAAGAGCCCTGTCACAGCCACACCAGCTCCAGCTGCCCCTGTCGAAGCCAAAGCGGCTCCTAAGAGCCCTGTCACAGCCACACCAGCTCCAGCTGCCCCTGTCGAAACCAAAGCAGCTCCTAAGAGCCCTGTCACAGCCACACCAGCTCCAGCTGCCCCTCCTGCAGCCAAAGCGGCTCCCAAGAGCCCTGTTGCTGCTCCCTCTGCCCCAGCCACACCAGCTCCTGCAGCTCCAGCTGCCCCCCCTGCAGCCAAAAAGTCCCCAAAGAGTGCCCCTGTCGCTGCCCCATCTGCTCCTTCTGCCCCTGCTGCTGCAGTGCCGGCGGCTCCGCCAGCTCCAGCTGCCCCCCCTGCAGCCAAAGCACCTCCCAAGAGCCCCGTCGCAGCCACACCAACTCCTGCAGCTCCTGCCCCGGCTATCCCAGCCCCAGGGCTTCCTGATGCCCCCCCAAAGCCATCGGCCAATCGTGCCTCCCCTGCTCCCCAGAAACCAGAAGCTGGCCTTGCCCCAGCAGGTAACGTCCCCACGCCTGCCTCTTCTGCGCCCAGTGCTCCCCCTGCGAAGAAGCAGACCCCTCCCAGTAAGGCCGCCAAGGTTTCCCCCCGGCCCCCCCCATCCAAACCCCCCTCAAAGGCCCCAGCCCCTGTCAGCGCTGCCATCGACGATGACGACCTGCCGCCTCTGATCCCCCCTGAGCTGCCCGCTGCCGAGCCGCTGGTGCAGCCCATCCTGGTGGACCTCTCTCCCCGAGCAGCCGTGGCCCCCGCTGAGGCCCCTGCTCCGCCGGCTAAGCAGCCTGTCCTGAAGAATGACAAGGGTATTTGCCACTTCGGTTTGCCGTGTGCATGGAGTGTCACTGGCTGCCCACTGGATACTAACCCGCAGTCGGGGCCCGGGCGCCCCCCCCCGTGTGTCGGTCTAGATGAGTAGTCTGTGGAAGTGCCGCGGCGAGGCAGGCCTGAACCATGCCAGACCGAGCTGAACCTGCCCGGGGAGCCAGGGAACAGGGAATGGGACAGGTCGGGGCTCGGCATGGTCCAGCGCCAGCGGGTCGGTGTCACTAACGCGTGTTCTCGGGCACGGAGCACGGTGTGGCTTGTGGTGTGGGTGCTGCGACTTGTTGCCTGAGCTGGCTTCGCACTGAGACCCTGGGAAGAGCTGCCACGTGCCTGTACCCCATTGCGTGTGTCTGGTGTCCACCGTGGTTTTCCCTGTGTCCGTCCACCAGCGGAGGGGAGCCACAGGCAGTGCTGGTGCCAAAACAGGCCCGTCCCCGCGCTCCGGGGAAGCTCCTTTGCCTGCCTGAACTGTTGGGATCCCCCAGGCACGCACCAACAGCCTGCAGAGAGCTTTGCCGAGGGCTCCTGCGTGCTCAGCCTGGCCCTGGGCATGGAGGCCTTTTCCAGGGAAGGAAGCAGGACTGAATTCAGGTAATGGCTGCATGAGAGGGCGTCGTGGTCACCCTCTGGCCTCCTCCAAGGCTGGAGACGCCCCGCTCTGCTTCGTTCCCTCCCGCGTGGTCAGACACGGCTGTGCCGTGGTTCGCAAGCTAATGGCGGCGCTGCGGCAGTGGCACAGGAGCTGGCAGCCCTCAGCCTCCCTGGCTCCGGCAGCTTTCAGGACCTGGCACAGAGGCCAACCCAGGCACCCAAAGGTGCTGCTCCCCGATGGGGGTTTTTAAGGTAATTGCAAATCATCTCCTGTAGTGACGTCATGGAAAGGTGCAGTGGCCCCGGGGACTTGGCGAATTGGGTCTTGTTTCCGTGCCGTGTGTCTGAGCTCCTGCAACCCCAGCTTCACTGCTGCCTGAAAGGGTTTGGGGGGAACCGAGGGAGCCCCCATCAGCGCCGGGTGCTGCTGAGGTGCCACCCGGGGAGTGCCACCCCACGTTCCTCCAGCCGGGCTGCTGCACTGGCCAGCGCCGTGCCTCAAACTGGGGGAGCGACTCAGGCTGGGACTGCTTCCTGGGGACTCGGCGTTCCGGAGCAAGCCTCCGGGCATGCAGTGCTCCGGCACCGGCAGGAGTGCGGCCCAGCCAGCGCCAGCTCCTGGTGCAGGTTCTGCCTGCTGCTGTAGGGGAGCTTCCACCATCGTGAGACTGCTCGGAAGAGGCTCTCATGCCACCCGCTGCTGGTGGCATTGTGGCTCGCAGGGAGAGCTGCTTCCACCAGATACTGCTTGACCCTGCTGGGCTGAACCTCAGCACTCGGAGCCCCCAGCAGCAGAGGCCACACCGAAGCAGTGTGGTTCTGTGATCTTGCTGCGTCCCCTGCACCTACCTGAGCTGGCAAGAGTGACATGTGCGTGTTTCCGTAGGGTCCGGAACAGAGTCTGACAGCGATGAATCCGTACCAGAGCTCGAAGAGCAAGACTCCACGCAGGCCACAACGCAGCAGGCACAGGTAGGGCAGGCAGCAGGCACCAGCGCGTCCCAGTGGCGGCGGAGCAGGATCCCTGCTGGTGCTGTGCAGCGCCCACCTCAGGATTGTTACAGGTCCCTCTTCTTTTCTCTCCTCACAGCTTGCAGCAGCAGCTGAAATAGATGAAGAACCCGTTAGCAAAGCAAAACAGAGCCGGAGCGAAAAGAAAGCACGGAAGGTGAGGTGGGATGGTGGATGGCCCAAACCTGCGTGCAGCAGCCAGGCTGCCTGCAGACGGCTGAGCTCTGCCTCGGGGTCTGGCACGGTATCCCTGCCTGCTGGGGTCTTCTCCCCGTGAACCCTCTCCGGGGCTGCGGCTCCTCACCCCCTGCCCCTTTACGGAGCTGAGAGAGGTTTGTGTGACCCTGTGCCCTCGTCAGGCCCCCGGGCAGGCCAAAAACCCTTGTGGCTGGAGCGGCTTGAGCTTGTGCTATGGATCTTGCCAGTCCTGGGACTAGAGGGTTCCCTCCCAGGCTCCCAGCCCGGGAACGCTGCTCTGCAGCAGTAAAGCACACATTTTCGTTTGCATGAGCACAGTGATCGTTGGACCCGGGTCTCTCTGGAGAGCAGATGAGTGGGTGCATCTTCCCACAGGCTGGGCTGCCTCAGTCACTCTCCTTTCCCTTGCTTACCTTTCTCTCACGTTTTTCAGGCAATGTCTAAACTGGGCCTTCGCCAGGTGACAGGAGTAACCCGAGTCACCATCCGGAAATCTAAGAACATCCTCTTTGTCATCACAAAGCCAGACGTGTACAAGAGCCCAGCGTCAGACACCTACATAGTCTTTGGCGAAGCGAAGGTGAGCTGATTGCGTAGCGCCTGGCCGCCGCACTCGCGGCAGCGGGGCAACGGGCCACTCAGCTAGGGTTCCTCCGCACCACCCGAGCACCGTGGCTGCCACCGCAGGTCCCAGCTGCTGTCTGCCCCCCCGAGGGATGCGGGTGGGCCCGGGGTCTGTGCCAAGGGCTGGCTTCCCGGCCACGTTGTGTGGCAGAGGCGTTCGATGGTGCTGGCGCTGCTCCAGTGCGGGGAGTGCAGCTGCAGCTCCCTGAGCCCATGTGCTGACACCCCGCTCTGCGCCGGGCTGGCCTCACTTACGCTTCTTCCCTCCTCCAGATCGAAGACCTGTCCCAGCAGGCCCAGCTGGCAGCTGCTGAAAAGTTCAAAGTGCAAGGAGAAGCTGTTTCAAACATCCAGGAAAACACGCAGACCCCCACCGTGCAGGAGGAGAGCGAGGAAGAGGAGGTAAGCCTTCCCCAGCCTGCCTCTGCGGGTTGGGCGCTTCACTGCGGGCCCAAGCCGGCCGCTGGGCTGCTGGCCCGCTGCAGTAACGCGCATCCTGCCAAGCGTCCCGAGTTTAAGACCTGTGTTTTTCTTCCCCTCATCCACATCTTCACCGGGATGGCAAAGGGGGAGCGAGGGGTCCTTCCCCTGGAGGATCTGGTCCCAGGGATTGTCCCCAGGGCTGGGCAGTGCCTGATCTTGCCTCTCAGCTTCCGTCTGTGTGGCCTGAGCAGGAGCCACCCCAATCCAAACCGTCACATTTTCCTCTGCCCAGCACGGAGAGCACCGTGCCTGGGGCTGGTGCGAATCCCGGGCTCTGTCTCCTTCAGGTTGACGAAACCGGTGTCGAGGTGAAAGACATTGAGCTGGTGATGTCGCAGGCGAACGTGTCCCGAGCGAAGGCAGTCCGTGCCCTGAAGAACAACAGTAACGATATTGTAAATGCTATAATGGTGAGTGCTGGCCTGGCGCCCGCGGAGCGGGGAGGGGGGTGCATGGGACGTCCCTGGGGGCTGACGTGCAGAGCATAGTTCCCCGCTGCTGTGTGAGCTCGGGGCCGCGAGCCGAGGGGACGTTCCTCCTGCCCGCAGCGTGGCACCGACCCCTCTGTGGGGCTCCTTGCCGCCAGCGAGCCTGGCTCCTAACGAGCCTTTCTTCTCTCCGCAGGAGTTGACGATGTAGCTGCCAGGGAGAGGGGCCTTTTTTGGTGTTTCAGAGAAAAGTAAAATGCAACTAAATTTAAAATTTGTACTATTTCTATCCATTAATAAAAGTTGTGGCTTATTGTTGGTGAAACACTTTGTGCTCTGTGCTGGCTTTGCTGCCCTCCCCTCCCCGGTAGCTGAGGCCCCAGGGTGGAGCCTTCCTCCCGGGAAGATCTCGGCCCCGATAGCCTGTCCCGGAAGAACACCTGCCCGTTCCCTCATTTCCTTCCTGTCCGAAGGTTGGCTGGCCGTGAGCCCTGGCGTCAGCACCGTGCCGGGACGCTGGGCTCAGCCTGGGCTGTCACCCTCTGTGGGTGGCGGGAGGTCCCAGGCGGGAGGTGAGGAGGAGTCCGCTGCTGGGTGTTGCCTCCTTCATCCCCCCAGGGGGGGCTTTTCCCTTGCTTCCCTGCAGCCGTGGGACAGGGATGGATTGGGACATCGTGCTCCTTCCAGCCTGATCCGCAGGGAGGCTGAGGCCCATCTGGGTTCAGTCCTGCCTTTTCACCCTGATGCTTTGCTGGATCCGTGCGATACAGCAGGGCTGAGTGGCAGCAGGGGTTCCCTGCTCCCAGGGGAGCAAGCTGAGATCCGCCCTCCCGCGGCCCCGCGTCTCACGAAACGCAGAGGCTGGAGCTGGGAACATGGGCACCGCGCCGCCGCTCAGCAGCATTTTTTCTCCCCTGTGCCATAAAAACTGAGCCCTGGAACAGCTCATTAAAGCTGATGAGCAACGCGGCAGGACCGGCAGCCAGCGAGAAGCCCGAGAGGCAGCAAGTGGGCGATGCCGGCTGGGAGCCCTTCGCTGCCCTGCAGCTGCCCGTGCCCGCGCCGGCAGGCAGAGCTCCCGGCAGCGTGAGGGGCCGGTGGGGAGGGCGGCCGCAGCCAAACCTGAGCCAGGGGGATTGAGCGGGAGGCTTGTGTGGCGTCGGCTGACAGTTCTAATTAAGGAACCGGAGAGCTGCTGGCCCAGGGAGCAGTGATGGGATTTCAGAGCGGCTTCCAGCTCTGAGAGGTTGAATTCAGAGGCCACCAGAAGGAGCGACGCCTGGAGAGACCCCGGCTGCTTGGTGCGGGGTTGAGTTCCGACGGGTGCTGAGCTCGGTTCCCCCATGCCCTTTGCTGACTGCCCGCACAGCGGGACTTAACCCGTGACCCGGGGTTTCACCCGCTGGTGGCTCAGCTGGCAGGCAGGCGCTTGTGCTCCCAAACACTCCTCGCCACGAGCCCAGATGCCCTTGGTGTGACTCGTCCCACGCCCCCTGGGCGAATCCGCCTGTGGTGTTGGCGAGCGGCGTGCCCCAGGCAGGCCCAGCATCGGCGTCACTCCCTGCGTCGGGGCTGGGGGCGCGGGGCCGGTGTGGCGGCAGGGCATAGGCTCCACGGTGGGTGCCAGACCAAGGCTGCCCTGGCCCGGGCTGGGCTCTTGCCCCTCTGGGCAGCACCTGCTCCCACAGAATCCCAGCATGGCAAGGGTTGGAAGGGACCTTGGGAGATCACCCAGTCCAACCCCCCTGCTCAAGCAGGTCCTCCTAGAGCATGTTACACAGGGTGCCCTTGTTGCCAAGAAGGCCAGGGACATCCTGGGGGGCATCAAGAGGAGCGTGGTCAGCAGGGCGAGGGAGGTTCTCCTCCCCCTCTGCTCTGCCCTGGGGAGACCCCACCTGGGGCATTGGGTCCAGTTCTGGGCTCCCCAGTTCAAGAAAGATGAGGAACTCCTGGAGGGAGTCCAGAGGAGGGCAACGAGGATGCTGGGGGGACTGGAGCATCTCCCCCAGGAGGAAAGGCTGAGGGAGCTGGGCTTGTTCAGCCTGGAGAGGAGAAGGCTGAGAGGGGACCTCATCACCACCTCCAAAGATCTCCAGGGTGGGGGTCACCAGGACGCAGCCAGACTCTTCCCAGGGGTGCCCAGCGCCAGGCCAA
>BOSO01012094.1:0-29978 GCA_018403395.1 Gorsachius goisagi | reverse complement strand
TTCTATGATTCTATGATTCTATGATTCTATGAGATAGGGAGCTGCTGGAGCAGGGCTGGAGAAACCGAGAAGAGGGGTGCTGGGGGAAGGCCTAAGGGACAGCTATCACAGAGGTTGGGAACAGGACTGGGCTAAGATCTGGCAGATAATTGGGCCATATTTTCAGGAGAAAAATTTGTTGTCATGCCCAATTTTTTCCTGCTGGCTTTTCCTTACGTAGAGCTGCAGTTGATGGGGTCAAATAATTTTCATCCCATATATCAAGCAGCTGAATGTGCTGCGAGTCATGATGTGGTGGCCTTTCTTCTAGTTTTCTAACATTCTTCTCCTCCAGGCCAAGTTAGTGCAGATGTCCTCTTTGTCTGTGGTGCAGACAGAAAGGATCAGCATATGACAGAGCTGTGAGAGGCTTTGCTGAGAGTAGAAATCACTATGGGAAAGGCTCCGGGGTAGAAGCGGCACAGATGAGCAGAGCAGGAGGTAGCGTTGGCCATTTTGACATGGAGCTGGGGAGAGCAGAGGAGCTTTCCAAGGCAGCTAATGGTGCAGGCACTACAAGTTTTTTAATGCTTCAGTTGGGAAATTCCTACCATTAACAAGACGTTTGTCTTAATGACAGGCTTATTTTAGAAGACGTTCAAAGCTAATAACTATACTTGATAACGATAGGGAACATTATTGAGTTTTCCCCATTCACCTGTAAAGGATTGTAAAAGACTTTACCCTACTGCCAATAAGGTCTCCTGCAGGCTATGCACTCTGCTGCTCAGCTCCTCTAGACCCACCTTCTTACCAGGGCTTGCACGTTACTTGAGAAGGTGCTGGTTCACCAAACAAGGAAGGGTTACAGAAAGAAAGGGTACTTAAGTAAAGGTTTTTCCCATTACAAATAAAATAAGCATGATCCACAATGGGAAACTGTTATATGAAGAGCAGAGGGTCATATTCCTTATTTCTGTTCCCAGGAGCAGGCACATGGTACTGCTTCTCCAGGACAGATTTACACTGGTTTGAGCATCTTTTCAGGAAGGGGATCGTGGCTTTGCTCTTCTTTTTCTGGGGTCAGCTCCCAGCATGGTTCAGGGTTGGCACAAGCCCCCCGCCCGCTCTCCTCGCACCCACCATTCCCCTCTGAGCTGTGGGGAATAAACCCTTCAGCATGAACTGGGTTTGGGGAGAGCTTCCTGCTGTCCAGGTAGGACATTTACATTTGTATTTTTAGACCAAACTCACTTTCTACAAAGTCAATAGAAACACTCCCATGAGCTACGGAATTTGGGTCCTGATTCAGAGACAATTTTCTTGTCCTTCCAATTTATTTTCTAGCCTTCCCTTTGGAAACAAGCCAGTGGTCCCTCCATATTCTTGACTTCGCTTAATTGCCTGAAAAAAATATTTTTGAAGACCTGTTTGTTTTATTTTATGAAGCTGCTCCAAGTTCTCCAGTCTGCCCATATTTCCTTATTATAGCAGTCTCTTACTCTTCGCAAGTGTGGCAATATATCAGTATTATCAGGTCTCCAATCCTTTCACATTTTGAAAGCTTCAGTAGGTAATCCCAACATCTTCCTCTTAAATTAGTGAGGACTTTATGCCCTACGCTCACCCTTTCAGGTCGTGGACTGGTTCTGGGGCTGCAGTATCAGTTTTGCAAGGCAGTGACGCTATGCTCCTTGCCATGGCCACCTAGGCACAGAAAGCAAGAAGGGAAGTCATAATGTTTTGTTTGTTTTCTCATGCCTTTGATTTTCTTACTGAGCACTAAATGATGGTCTCGGAGGTTTCTGTTAAAAATAAGTAAATTAATCAATTAATGCTCAAGTCTTGTTGAGTGTTGCACATGACTGCAGCAATTAGCAGCTGCTCCCTCGATAGGCTCTCTGCTCATGGGCTAATTAGTTCACGTTTGCCTACGCTGATCGGCAGCTGATTTCTGCAGCTGCAATTCCTTGTGTCATGCAAAACTTCTGGAAGGCAGCTCTAACCTTCCTCATGGTTTGTTCTGCTTCTAGACTTAGGGAAGCCTCTTGACCTTTGTGGGTTTCTGTTGCACAGAGGAGGGACCACGCTTTCCCCAACTCCAGTGTGGAGTCTATAGCCCCAAATTTTCAAAGGAGTTTGCCCTTAGCTGGCAAATGCATTCCCTTCTCCCCCCGAGGGGGCCTCTCCCCAGGCCAGCATTGGCTATGGCTCATTCCATGGTTTGTGAAGCCAAGGACCCCGAGGGAACTGCAGCACCTCCATGGGAAGTGGTGTGGCTGTGAAGGCTGGCACACACACGCAGGCTGCTCTGTCCTGCAAAAGCAGTCATTAAAGCATCTGGAGCACGGGAGCTCCTGCGATAAATACAGCCAAAGAATTTAAGTATTACCTTGAGGATTACTGTACTGTCTGATTTAATTCTTCTGGCATTTTAGTGACAGGTCAAAGACAAAAGTGAATCTGTTAAGAAGCGCTGCACTTGCTCAGAAATGCTGCAGCTGAAGCTTTTTAAAGGATCATTATTCAACCTGTTGTATGCAACACTGTACAGCCATCATATCCTCTAGCAGCTACCCCTCAAACATCTTCTCCAAACCTCTGAACAGATTATTTGTACGGTACGTCTTGTCATTTCTATGGCAAACCTTGTTCCCCAGTGATCTTAGCATGAATTAGTTAGAAGAAAATATTGTACCTCATTTAGTGCCAACACAGGATCCTGAGCACTGGCATAATTCAGTTGTAGAGGCTCAGGCGTGGTCTGATGGCTTGGAAAAAAATGGCCCTTGTGTCTGTGGATCAGTGTAGCTCTTCCTCCAGTGCAACCCAACTGAACTGAGCCATTTTGGCCTGATTCATATACATGCCTGCATCTGAATGTTATGCCACTGTAAAACAAAATACTAGGGGATAAAACTTTAAAGGTTGGTAATAAAAAGGTAATAAATGGGGATATACAATAGGCTGATGGGAAACTTCATTTATTTCCCTGAGTTACAGATGACCTCATAACTCATGAGTGGTGGAGCGAGGTGGAGTTATGAAAGTCATGAAAGGTCATCAATAACAAGTGGGAATAAATGAGTTAGTCTATTGTATTTTCTGTTTGCGTGCATCGCCCGATGATAAATGCGGCAGTGATGTCAGGTTGATGAGGCTGGGAGGGAGCCTGGGAGGAGCAGAGCACCCCGCAGCAGTTGACCTGCCCTGACCTGCGTGGGGGGCACCCTGCCTAGGACACAGGGCCATCTTCTCCATCAGAAGTGGGGGATGAAGAAAAGCTTATAGCTAAAGTAGCAGAGAAGGCAAGGAAGGTGCCAGCACAGCCAAAGGGATGACTTCTTTTCCTGGTCCCATAGGCACCATTGCCACGGGGTAGCGCACCCTAATTTGCTCTTGGGAGGGGTAGCTGGTGCAGGTCTCCAGAGCACAGGCAAAAGCTAAGCAAGGATCAGAAGACTCCATCCATACCGTCTCAGATGACTTACAGTGTAACGTAACAGCATGGATGTGCAGAAAGTCTTTTGATGACATTTCTCATGGTGTTAGGCTGTTAGTTCAGTGGTTGCGTATTTTAATCCAGCCCCCAGTCTCCTCTCAGACTGTTTTATCAGGCTCAATGGTAATTGTCCCCACTCTGCCCTTCTGCAAACCCTTGTAGAAGCCAAGGTCAAACCAAGGCATGATGACCACTGAAAACTCAAACCTTGCTCACATTTTAAGACGAGAGCTCCAAGAAGGCAGCTGTGTGTACGTAGCTATTCCACCCATAATGGGATTATAAAGTAATCTCGGAGAGGCTGGAAGAGTAACCTTGGGAAATAAGGCATGTGTCTGGTTCTGGTTCAGATACGCTGTGTAGCTGCAGCTAAATAATGTCTGTCTCTGCTTCAGCTCACCATCTGTAAAGCAAGGAGTTTTACGTTCTTTCCATAAAGGAATATTACTGGGCAGAGGGGAAAAAACCAACTATGAATTGTGCAGATATTCTTGTCCTGGAGAACCAGCAACAGAGCAGTACTCCAATGGAAAGTCACTAGAGGAAACTAAAAGAACAGTATTTTGATGAGTCAGTTGAAGAGCCAACACTCTTCCTGCTGACAGAGTATTGAACTTCAAAATTTGGTTAGAAGGCACTGTTTTGCTGACGGTACTGTCTTTCAAAGGACATGCAAAATCAACACCTGACCATCTGTAGTCATTTAAGATTCACCCATAACATTTTTTGTAATAGAGGGGTTGTTGTTAACCTTGACATCCTGGACAAATGCCAATGTCTCCCACTCTGCATTAGTCATCAAACATAAACTACTCACATCCTCTTCTGTCGTAAAATACCCTTTTGAGTTCTTGGACATTTGTTGCGTTCCATGCCTCAAGAGCAAGGGTAGGTTTGCATCTCCCACTGCCATTGCAGCAAACTGTGAGTTTCAGTGATATGGTCCACATAGGCCTGGAGTGAGGCCACTTCAGACCTAAAGTCTTCCCAAGACTGTGTTCACAAGAGACCCTTCCAGGCAGGTTTTTCCTGTAGTGCACTAGCAGTGCTCTGGCAGGCACGGTGGCCAGGCTTCTCCTCGGGGTGGTATTCAAGGACGTGGACCCCTGGTGCCATATATTAATGGAAAAAGTCAGGAGATCCCTCTTTCCTAGTCTACCTTCCAACCTGTGTAACCCTAAAGGAGGTAAGCATGCTTCTTCCTTAAGTGTGTAGCATAAATTTTGATGAGCAGTTACTGCCCTCAGGTATTGCTAAGTGAAGAAGCTGGAAGAAAACAGTTTAAGCAAGTTTCCACACTGCAGTGGGCAGTATTACAGAAGAGCATTGCAAACTATTTCTATGCTTCCCTGCTTGGAAATATTGGGGAGCACTGACTTACCTGGCTTAGTGTCCTTGACTTTCCTCCTTCCTTCAATCACTATTATGTGTAACGTGGAATAAAGGCTCCATTCAGCCTGAAAGGAGCAGTTCTGCTGTGGATTCTGAATGCTTTGTTTGCTCAAACATCTGAAATATATTACTCTGAATCATTAAGAGCCTTTTTTCACAACATGTCCCTGCCTTCAGTACTTCATCCTTGACATTTCCTACATAAGCATTGCTCTTGATTGATACCGAGAGCTAATGATTTGCAGTGCATGAAGTATAATGAGGTAGCCATGGCTTCAGAGGGGGGATTTAAAATTACAGGCATAGCTTTAACTTGGGGCAAAGAACAGAAGCGCCAATACAAGTCAATCCTTGATGCCCACCTTGAGACACCACTGATGTTCTTCATTTTCAGGTGCGGTCAGTGGCCTCCAGCAGGGGGACAGTCAAAGGACAGATAAGCAGGGATCATTTCAGAGAGCGCTTGAGTAGTTACAGGACCTGATCCTTCTGCTCAACTTATTTGGTGAGGTTTAACAAGCATTGCCCACAGCCCTTGCTGTGCTGTGAGCCGGCGCAATGAGCCAACTGACCACCACTTTGCAGAGGGTCTGAAGGAATTTTCCTGAAAAGTTCACATTGCCCGGGGTTGGAGGTGAGGTCTGCCTTGCTCATGGCAGCGCTGAGCACTGCTGTCCTCTGCTCTTAATGAAACGGGGGTGGAAAGTTACAGCCCTCCTTGATCTGACCTGGGCTGGAAGAGCGGTGTCTCTCGGCTTTTGGTGCTAGTTGGAGGCATTTTCATTTGTGGGATGCCCTTTTTATAGGATCAGAGGCCATCTTCTGAATTCCATACGTTGGCATTTTGCTGCCTTGCTCAATGTAGCCTTAGTAAAGGGAAGGGAGAAAATAGTAGAAAAGAGAAATTAGAGGTTTGGCAAAAGATGAAGAGTAACTGTAAGAGAAATGAAAGCATATTCATGTCACCTGGTTCAAAACTGAGCTAATGTTTATTAAATTCCTTCCACCTTGGGTTAACCACTGCCAGAAACACTCACTCATGCACCTGGGGTCTTGCCAGAGGCAGAGGAATCCCAAATACTTGTAGCTGAGTTGGTCACCATAGTGAAAACATCTGAAAGCAAAATTCAGGTTAAGATATAAACAGTTCTTCCCACAATTATTTATGACTTTTTTTCGTGTTTTGGCCGTACCACTCAAGAGCGGTGAGACAGGTCTTGCTCTGCTCGACACAAGTCGTTTTATCTAACCGTGCCTTGTTTTTCCATGCCATCTTCTGGCACTGTTGCGTATTTCCATATTTCCATTGCAGCTCTCCAGGCCATGAGCCATTGTTTGAGCAAAGCTTTCCCTTGGAAACCCTGATCATGGATCACACGTGATCCCACACTTCTAGTGTGCTGTGTCTTGCTAGCCGTATATCGAACCCAAACCTTGTCAGGCATCACGCCTGGTGCTGCAACAGTGTTGGGACTAACTAAGTAATAGCTCCATAAATTACCATTAATTGTTTACCCAAATTAATAATAATACAGTTGAGCCAATTAAAAATGTAGGATTTGAGATTGCTTTGAACGGATGGAAGCCACGAAGGACTAGACATCAATTAAAGTGCTGCAGAAGGTTTTTCACTGAATGCCCTGCAGGTATGTGTTATATCTCAGTGAATGAATGTCATGTTATGTTTGTGAAAATCATTTCATTATCAAAGCCATGATTTACACAATGGATAATATATACTGGCGTGTACAAACCAACCACTGATCTTATTAATACTTGTATTGGCTGCAGATTTTATGTTGGAAATTTTTAACTTTGACATTACCATCACGAGCAGTAGCTGCACTTTAATAGTTTTCTGCAGTTCTCCTATCACAGAGATATTATTTAGGTAAGATATTTGCAAAAGCAATTGAGCCATCAGCACTGATGTTCTGTGCAAGGTAGTGGCTTTTTATGATGTACTAATTTGTATCTGACCTTTGGAGAGTCAGTGAATATATTTTGGACGTTGTTTCTGTGTCTGCATAGCTGCATCGAATAAAGGGGGAGGAAGGTCTGGCTGGAGCAGGTGAGGAAGGCTCTTGCTCAGGGAGGAAGGGCGCTGAGGGGGGGCACCGCTTTAACCCCTTCTTGATTGTGGTGGTGGTGCGATGCCCACGTGGACTTTTAGCCTGAGAGAACTTCTGCAGTTTTTCTTCACATTAAGAGTGAATTGTTTCTTGGAAAAACAGAGCATCTGGTTGATAATATTTGTGATGAGCACTGCGCTAAAGATCTTAAAAAGAAGCCATCCCCAGACTCTTGATGTGATGAATATTGTTATTCGTGGCGCTTGGCATATGGTGGCTATGCTGGCAAATAATTTAGCATTAAACAAGCTTTCATTTGGCCCACTCGATTTCTGCACTGCTGTAAATTAAATATATGTTTAAAGATTGTGTTTGTATTTAAGTTATAGACTTAACCAGCAATAATTCATTAGATGTAGTGCAATGTGCATTCCTCAAATGTTCGGTTTATTGAGCTGATTTTAATTTGTGATCATTAAATGTAAACAAGGCATGTACCTACTGCAATCAGCCTAAAAAGTCAATATTTAACAGCTGTTACCAAAATGTTTAATAGTTAAGATTGTATTCTGTTAGTATAAGAGAAATCTCTGTGTTGCGGTCTACAGTCACCTGCGTAGGGAGGAGGTGGTAGGTAGCACGGAGCCATTTAATATCACATACAAAGAGATAACGAGGTATACTTGGTGGAAACTGAGAAGGGCACAGTTAAAAAATAGGGGTAAAAAGAGACCATTTTCATAGGAAGAAGGAATGGAAACATGCTCATTATTTTAAGTACTGTCGGTTGGAGCAGATGATGAAAAACGTGCTGCAGCAGGTTGGTGTGGTGGGAGAGCAGAGGTGGGCTGAGGGCTGTAGGGGCAGAGCCAGCCCAAGCGGGGCCAAGCTTTAAGATGCAAACTTAGGCGTAGTTTGCACGGGCTTGTGCAGGGAAAACACTTCTGGGGTTTTGGCAGAGAAATTCCTTGGGTGAGAAAGGGTGGAGGCCATCCCTGCAGAGCCAGGACCACGCCGTGCTTTGTCCCCATCAGCCTTTGCCAGGCCTGGGAGGTGCGAAGAGGGCGGATGTAGAATCTGGAGGCGATGGGAAGAGCTGTGCCCGGGCGGTGCGAAGAGGGCAGATGTTGAATCTGGAGGCAATGGGAAGAGCTGTGCCCGTGACAATGGGAAAGGGAGACTGGGACCAGCCATCCACGGGGTGGCTGAAGCTCGGCAGGGACGGGAGGGCTTGGCCAAGTCGGGGCTGGGAGCAGGCTGGAGCTAAGCAGAAATGAAGCAGAGGGGCTAAAAAGTACTTTGTGCCGAATAATCCCTCTCTGAGGCCACGCAACTCACTCAGAGCAAACATGTCAAAGGTCCTCACGAGCATTTCCAAAGCGGATTTAATGGTGAAAGTTGCTACAGAAAAATCCGGGGCGAAATGAATAATTTCTGCCTTCAGAACGCCATTTGAATAGTTGAAAATAAGGTTGAGGATATAAGATAAGAAAAACAAAATATTGAATAGCTGTTCTCTAAATAAGCCCTGTCTACTCTGCAAAAATAGTGTACGCTGGCGGAATTAAGAAGAGCGTGCGTGCGACCCAAGTGATCCAGGCTCCCTCCGTTCTCCTTCCCTGCCGTTGCTTCCCCCTGCAACCTGAATGTTCTTCTAATGCCAGGGGGGTTTAATGTGACATAAGACTTATAAGCCTGAATGATAAAGAACAGCTTCTATAAATCATTTTGCTCTGCAGATTTAAAAGTTTCAAGAAGCTAATGTCGGTCGGTACACAAAGTATGACTGGCCACATTTGATTTTGCCAGCGTATCTTGCTTTTCAATATGCCTTTTAATATGATAGTCTGGATGATTTGTTTTTCCCGTTACTTTCAAGGATGCAGCATTTATCATTCTTGTATTACTGGAATTTAAGTTTCTCACAGCAGTAGCTGCAAATCTCTGCTTCAAAGTATTTTTGTGTAATTAAATTTCAGTTTTATATGTGGATTTTATCTGTGAACCTCTAAGGGTTTTTTAATGAGAAATCCACAGACACGACACGCTTGTGGGTATTTGCGTGGCTCCTATTACCATGGTTGCTGAGAGATCTTTTCAAACGCGTTATTCCTAGAATGGCCCAGAGAGATCTTTCCCATGGGGGAAACTGAGGCAGAGGAGGGGTCACTGTCTTTCTGGGTGAGGATTTAAATCTGCTTCTCCTGCCTTCGCCACCGTTTGTCCCCATCTCTGGAGCTCTCTGCAGAGGTTTCCACTCCACCAGAGAAGCCGTGTGAAGCCTGTACTTACCCCTTCCCTGCTGGTCCCTTCCAAACCTTCTGTTGTCCATCCTGCAATTCCCCATGGAGACTAAACCAAGGGAAACACCGAGCTGTGCCGACTTTGAAATGCTGATTCAAAATTTTGTTAAAAAGTCCCAGCTGCCTGCCAGGCATGGCGCAGGAGCACTGATGAATTACCCGGCCCTTTCTGTGCCGTTTTTAAAAGGCTCTTAACTGCGGGGGATTCGGCTTGAAAAGGTTTAACCTGGAGAAAACGTGCCCACGACAATAGATGTGCTGATAGCACGAACCAGGGGATTTTCTTTAGGTACTGCTCTTTGCTCTTTGGTTTCTCTTCACCCTTCTCTCCAGGAGGAAACGTTATTTAATTACCTGTTTCTTTGCAAATCGCTGCCGTTCATCTGCGCCATTTCTGACTTTCTCCTAAACTTTAGTTAGGTGATTTTTGAATATGGGAAGGACACGGCCCAGAGTGCTGATGCAGAAGTTTTTATCAACTAATGTATTTTTAAAATGCAAGATGTTATCTGGATAAATGTTGCCGCAGAGCAACCTTGCTGTAACCTTGCACAGCTGAATTTGCACTGTTGTGCCGCTCCAGAGCCGTACATCGCTGCAGCACGCATTAAACTGGCCCGAAACCTCTCCCGCCAAGGTAGGACCAGCAGGACCATCGGGACGAGGTGAAATGCATCCTCAAGATGCACGTCCAGCCGAGCCCCAGCATAGCTGGAGTCTGGATGTCCATAACCCTGCTTTGCAGCGCAGGAGGCAGCATTTCTGAACCATGCTATGCAGGGGTGCGTGGCGTAAATATCTGGGTATGCCCTGCAGCCTCTCGCTTCTTATTGCGTTGTTTTTCCCCTGCTTGTGTAACTATAATTTACAAATGAAATGCGCCTTGATTTTATACTGGGACCCGGGAAAAGCTGTTTGTAAGGAAAATCACCAAAAGCCTTGGAGAGAGATTGAACTCTGACTTTAATGAAGCAGAAGCCTAAAGGGCAATGGTTGGAGTGGAAAGCAAGGTAGGGGGATGGAATAGCTGAGGTTCTGGTTTGGGACAGCCTAAGCACAGGAAAACAGAGTCCTTGCATTTATTAAATATCCTGAGCATAGCTACGGTCAGAAAAGATGCAAAATCCATATAATCGCCACGGCTAAATTTGCAGTCATCCATAGAAAGAGCAATGAAAGCTCCATGAAAAAATATTACTAATGCTTATTTACAACTGGAAAGGTATGCTCTCACCGATTTGGTTGTTTATGAACGCAGTAAGTGTGGGAATATGAAAGAAATAAATACACCTGATTTTAAATGCTTGGGATTTTTGGTTTTTAGAAACCCTTAGTGCGAGGTTTAGAAGCAGTGTGGGGCTTTTTCCTAGGCTCCTTGTTTCCTGGGTCATGCATTTTTCAGTGTATCGCACTCATTGCATAAAGCTGGCCGAGAGCTCAGAGTAAAATGAACAGGGAGTGAGAGATGGGAGCAGGTTGATGCAGTTTGGCGCAGCCATTTTTGATGTCTCAGTGGTTTTAAACTATATGTGAATGCTTCTTGAACCCCAAATACCCTGTGGCCTGACTGGTCTCTATTTTCAAAGTAATTTATGTACACATTACAGTGGTTCCCACAAGTCATGCTGGACTTAATGGTCTGACAGTATTTCCATGATAAACCCTAGGGGTTTATAGAGCAGCCATAAAAATTCACTCCGGGGAGAAACTTGGCATGCCACATCCTCCACCAGAAGCTATCTTTTTCTGCCTTAAATCAGGTATAAATCAGTTCAGCTGCTGTAAGTTGCAGAAGTTACAAAGAAAAGTTTAGTGGTTTCATATGGTTTTTTGGTCCTCTGAAACTCTGAAATACTGTAATTTGAATATAGATAGTGGCTGTTCTTAAAAGCTCCGTTGCTTTGAAAGAACCTGCCCATGCTAAAGAGTTCTCCATTTCAAAGCTAAGGCATTTCTGAAGGGCTGGGAAAAACTTTTAAACTCTAGAGATGCTGAAATAAATCTTTTACAAGAGACAACTGTTGCTTTTGTGGCAGCAAAACCACTGATGCTAATTATTCCTGGCAGTTCCGGTAGGTTCGAGAACACAGGGAGCAGCTGTGACACCTCTCATCATGTTCTTTTTTTCTGTGGGTTCACTGAGGGATTTTAATATTGATCTCCGATAGTTACTCAGAGAGTATATACACTGTAGTATATAGTGCATATATTATATATTTATAGCTTACTATAGCATGGGTTTGACTCTTCTTAAGAAAAAGAGACAAATCTTTTGAGTCAAGTGGTTAACGGGCATGACTACCAGAAGTTATTTGGACACCCTGTTAGGCCACTAGAAATTTTACTTTTGGAATGAATAAACTGTGTGGGGAAACGCGTGGCTGTCACAGTCTTGGCAGGACACTGTTGACACAACATGGGAATATTTTATCAAAAATTAATCATATCAACATTGCTCTCAATCTGTGAGAAATAGGAATTTAAAATAAAAACAAATGCATTTATGTAAACTATTGTCTAAAATAGACTACTTATGCCTATTTACATAATGAATCCATCACTTATCACCCTCTGGAGATTAGATAATTAAGCACTGAACAACTTATATTTATTCATGCACTTTCAGGAATGAATGAATTATCCCTTCCTGCACAAACTAAATGTTCTCCTCTTGATTAGTAACAGAAGGGCAGTGATGGGGTTTTATGATGAAAAGTGTGTTGCTTGTTTTCTTAAAAAAGAGAAATGGATCTTTAGAATACAGTACGTTAGTAAGCTACATTTGATTAAAAGTCAATATAAGTGATTTTTAGCAGATTTATTAGTGATGTGAATGTTCTTGATACCAATTCGTATGGGAAACGGGGCTTTTCTTCAACGTGTATGATTTTTTTGAAGGAATTTGTGTATAATTTAAATAAGCATGTAAGCAGCTGGTTTGAACAGAGTTTGCTTCTCCAGATGCTGAGGTTTCCAGTGCAGGTGGCTCTGTCGGAGTTACTCGCCCAAAGTTTCTCTATACTCAGTGTGAGAAATTGGCCTTCCTTGGGTGCAAATCTCTCCAGCCCACCACGTATCCAAGCCAGGCACTCACGGCCCCACGTGGGCTCTGGAGGGGATTGAGATACCATCTTGGAGGTGATACCAGCCTCCAGATCTGTGAAGGTTCAGGAGATCTGAATCCATCAGAGCTGCGCGAGAAACATCCTCGGTTGCTCTCACATCCAACAGCTGGAAACGATGCTCGTCCTCCCCTGGGGGCATTCCTTCACCCTTCCAGGAGAAAATGCAGGTATTGCACAGGAGCAAGGGCAGCTTGGTCTGTGTGTGAAGTCCTAATCCCTCTTGGTGTTAGAAGTTGGACCAGGCTGATAAGAGATTATATTTTTCCCGTTCCAAGTTAAGCTTTGTTTTATTCTGCATATTCTAATTATCTGAATAACCAACTACTTTGAGCAATCTGATCAAGTGAAAGACATCCCTGCCCATGGGAGGGGGTAGGACTAGCTGATCTTTGAAGGTCCCTCCCAACCCAACCCATGCTGTCATGTGTCGGGGATAGTGTATTACAGACACCCAGAATGTCTCAGTTGCTGAAGAAAAGTAAAAGGCATTGTAATATTTAATTTTTTTAATAGCCGCTTTTTTTTCTTGCATTTAATCTCAAAGTCATGGTCACACAGACTAGAAGAGTTGTTCAGACTTGACAGGGATGAGAGACAGGGTCTTGTCCTCTGGCGCGACGCAAGAGATGAATATCGCTGGTGATTTGCACGCATTATTCCAAATTCCACAACAAGACAGGTTTTAGCTTTCAGTGCAAGGTTGGGACCTACCTCAGGGAGTCATAGCCTGTGGCCTTCAAGAGTGATGACAGCAGAGGGCTGGAGGTACTAAATTCTTTCATACTGCTAGAAATACGATTATGCCTTTTTATGACTTAGAAAACAGCATTACTAATTTAGTAGAGAGTTTACAATAAAATACGTCCTGAAGTAGCATGCCCAAGGTCCTGAGGATTTATAAATTACATTGAGAACTTGAATTACTGCGGTTACAAAATAAAGCTGAGATATGAACATTTCTGCTTCGCTTTAGAAATCATTTTATTATTCACTTTAATTAAGCTTTCAAGCCTTAGAGGAATGCTGCATTGTGGTACCTCTTTTTGAGGGAAAACCAACTCCTGAAATGTCCCATGGAGGCCAGGTGGGCAGAGGGGGGTGACGCCAACGGTGGCCAGAGGCAGAGCCAGCTCTTGATGGTGTTTTTCACAGGTTATAAAGCCAGAAGACTCATCCTGATCACCTGCTCTGAACTGATGCAGGAGCAGTAGGAATTCTCTGGGTTAATTAATTGTGAACAACTTTAATCATGTTCATTAACAGCTCTAATGTTCTTA
This sequence comes from Gorsachius goisagi, assembly GCA_018403395.1. Lineage (NCBI taxonomy): Eukaryota > Metazoa > Chordata > Aves > Pelecaniformes > Ardeidae > Gorsachius > Gorsachius goisagi. Next base: position 16,328 of record BOSO01012094.1, on the reverse strand, counting down.
ATTAATAGCAAAAACATTTTTAGTAGTTCTAAGTTGGTGTTCAGAAAATGAAGGTTTCTTCTGGGGCCGGGTGATGGATAGTCCTTTCCCAGACTCTGTAGAGGTGAGAAGGCAGCCAATACTTCTAGGTAAGACTGGCTTGTTTGAACCTCAACGACCAGCAGAATGTAATAGCATGGCAACGTTTCTTCTGGAGATAGTCCTAAAACCAGCCAGTGTGACAGGTTTGCAAAGACATGCAAACCCAGGGTGATTAGCGGACTCAGGTTTTTATGAATTCATTTATTTGGTCTATAGAGTAGGGTAGAAACTAAATCACATGCTAATACGAGTAATTTATAAGCATATTATGCAGTGCTTTACAGATTCAGACCCACTGTGAATTGCCCTTCGTTTCTTTTAATCTCTCTCAGCAGCGACTAATTAGATGACCACATCTCATCGCCGGGTCTCCCAGACGGTATCACTGGAGCGCTCTTTGGTTGGCCAAATCTCACGTTCAATTGCGTGTTTATAAATACATTTCACCTCTGACACGGTCATTTTAAAATCCATTAGCTGCAGTCGGCGCAGATTTAAGAGGGTCTAAAATTGCTCTCCCCTTTCTATCCAAAGCCAAACACATGGCATCAAAATTATTGGGGGAAAAAAAGTAATTTTAAAAGGTGTATCTTGGTTTTAGCTCTGATCCATTAATTGGTTTGATTTTCTTGACTGAGTTAGCTCCTCACCTGAGAATGTGTTCAGCTGGAGAAGACTCTTCCCTATTGCAACAAATGCTAAAATCACTGTTGACCTTCGTGCTGCAGTACTGGGCCACAAGGCAAGAAATGGGTTTTACTAACGCGATGCAGCACATAAACACAGCTGCAGGACTCGGGGAACTGAGTGAAGTTTTCATCCCATTAAATCAATCCTGACTTAAACCATCGCTGCAGAAACACAGTGTACATAGGGCTGCATTACCCATGCTTCAGTTCACCAACAGAAGGTCTCTCTGCTCGGGAGCATTAACTTGGGGGCAGGAATCTGTGCTTGGGACTTTCTTTGAAAGTCATCCTCCCTTTGCTTCAAACAAGGTTTTGTTGCCTCCCCGCTGAGAGCAAATTACAGGATTAAAAAAATATTGCCTTGTCCCCTAAGCAGAATCTAAGCAATAGCCTCAGTCGCTCCATATTCTGTTTTAGCGAGGCAAGGTATCCAGGAACAAATGTAACAATGATTAAAGGTGGCAACAATGTATTAAAAAGTATATTTTCTTTAGATTTACGGGAAAAGATCTAATTAACGATATTAAGCATTTTTTAAAGTGTGAAATCTGTTTCCGTATGTAGTGTAGCATGAGCACAGGCAGGCAGGCGCCCGGCATTTACTATGTAAATTATCTCCACGCAGTGCTAAATCAATGAGTTTTTCTCCATAGCTGCTCATTCCGGGTTGCTCCCTATAATGACCTCAATTATACATGTCTTCATTGTGAAATTATGATTGCCTTTGGCGGGCTGCAAATGACAGCGGAGAAAAAGATTTCCGTGATAAAGCAGCACAACAAGTAATACCTGCTGGCATTAGTATGCACCGCTTGCAAAGGTGCGGGTGCAGCTCCAGCTCAGCACCTTCAGAAATAAAACTGGAGCGGAGGAGGGGCCGAGGAAAATGTTCGACAATATCTTGACATTTCTAACAAGAAAAGGAATTAGTAAAGGTTCGGGTTCTCAAACGTGTCGCCGTGGGACCTGGTATTGCAAGAAATTTAACATAAGAACATCAGAACGGCTACACCTGGGTCACCAAAGGTCCGCAGTGCTTCCCAGTTTCTCTTGGACTGAATATTATAGCAGAGAGAAACGGTGTGAGAGGCAGGACAAGGCCATCCTCCTCCTCCATAAGCCCTTGGCGCTGACTGCTAGCACGCAGGGACTCATCCTCACCCTCCGGAATGGGAGAGGAAGGTTTGGAGAGGGCACTGCCCTCATTCCTGGAGCTGTGTGGTTTTCAGGCACCGGGCTGCTGCCATCACCAAAGCACGTCTGCGGTGTTCAGGCTGCCTTTTGCTGGCCTGGATTTTGCTCCACGCTTGGTGCAGCACCTGATGACAGGTTACTCCCCAGCCTCCGACACACGGAGACACGGTTACACCCATTCCTTCTTAAAGGTGGTTGTTAACGAAGACTTTACCCTTGGCTGGAACCATTAAAAGTTGACTCAGAAATGATAGCATCCCGTTCTCTGATGACAGCATCTCTCTCTGATGGCAGAGTAGTTGGCAGGAACAGTTTTTTTTATTTCCAGCTGGAAGAAACTGAGGAGTTGCTTCAACTGGAATCCCAGAGGAGAGCACCAGGGTTGACACGCCTTGATAAATCTGATCAGCTAGGGCTGATGCTGGTTGAATCTATCGAATATAGAAAGCTGTTTTGCACGCGTCATCCTGCAGAATTTCCAAATGTGCATAAAATTGTTTGATTTTAGGACCAAATTCTATTCCAGCCTGTCTTCCGCAGGTGAGCTCACTTTGAATATTACCCATTTGTTCTGCTCGGTTTTATAGGTGTGGTAAAAATCCTTTTATCTCCCACAGGTTTTTAAAAATAAAATTAACGGTGTTCAATACTTCATCTAGAGGTTCTACACAAAACCATTATGGTGATTTGACTAATTTGTACACATAATCCAACTAGAACCATAGAATCATAGAATGTTTTGGGTTGGAAGGGACTCCTAGAGGTCACCCAGCCCAACCCCCTGCAGGGAGCAGGGACACCTTGAACCACATCAGGTTGCTCACAGCCCCGTCCAACCTGGCCTTGAATGTTCCCAGGGATGGGGCCTCCACCCCCTCTTTGGGCAACCTGTTCCAGTGTTTTACCACCGTAATTGTAAAGAATTTCTTCCTTATATCTAGTCTAAATCTACCCTGTTTTAGTTGAAAACCATTCCCCCTTGTCCTGATACAGCTGGCCCTACTAAAAAGATTTTCCCCTAGCATCAGGTGTGTCTAAGCTCAGTAACTTAAGTACAAGATTTTGAGTTTTTTAAAAGATTTTTTAAAAGCCCAGCCCCTGCATCCTCTTAGGGAACCTCCTTTTCCTCCCCAATACACCTGATTACATACGGAGATCTTTTCTATTGATAATACAGCAATGACTGAAGCCACACAAAATAATCCCGTATTAGTAAAAGGCTTTTAGATGTTAATAAGATGCCCTGAGATGTATTGGTAATGATACACCCTCAAACATACTCCATAGAAATGTTCAGGAAAGGAGTGTGTTTGCATTCTTAAAGTGGTCTGTACTAATTACATGCTTTAACGCAAAAAGTCATCTCTTGGCCTGATACGGTTCATCCAAGAACGGTAGCTATGCAAGGTGTCTTCTTAATTAAAAGTTAATGTATTTTTCATTAGCGAGCTTTTAAAGTGTAAAACCAAAGCCTCTTTAGCTATCATTTGGAAGATGGGCAGGGAGCCTTAAATTCTAGCGCAACAAAACACTCAAAAAACGTTGCTGAAGTGGGAGCTGATGGGAGCCCAGCGTGAGGTGGGGAACTGAAGGCAGAGTGAGAAACAGCAGAGGGAATTAAGGAAAACAGCAGTAAGATGAAAAAACAATCCTCTCGTAAATGAATGACCCTCTATTTCATTTCTCCTCAAGAGAAGATGTCCTCATTAGCCCTACTCCATGCTACAAATTATTGTAGTTATCAGTCCTTTATCCTCTCAAGTACACTCCAAATATATTATTCATAAAAAGGAGCTCTCTTTTATGCAGAAAATAACTGCGCTATTAGCCCCTGTGTGCTGTTTATGTGCTTCAGGCAGCGGGATGAGGGTGGTGGGATGGGGCATCACCGCTCCTATGGGCCACCATCCATGGCTCTGAGTGGCCGCGACTCCGATCTCCTCCCGCAGGTACCGTGGGTGGCGTGATTTAACGATGCGTTATCTGTTCCTGGCTTTGTCGCTAACCTGCTCGGTGACCTCGGGCGGGTAATGTTCTCCTTCCCTTCCGAATCTTCCTCCGTTTCCCCATTTGTATATTCAGGTTTCAGGTGTAGAAACCGCTTGATGGTCCGACTGGGTCAGGCCTTCCTCTCATGTAACGCCACCACAACCCGAATCGCAGTATCAAACGTTCAATCGAATCAAATCAATCAAATCAAACGTTCCTATTTTTGATCAACCGCGTATCAAAACTATAGCTACCGTTTCTTTTCAACAGCTTGTGCTCTTTCTAAACCAGCACCAGGAATATTAAGTGGGAGAACGGCAGGCACGAGATGCGATGCGGTATTGATCTCTGCAGCCCTAAGCCAGCCTCAGATCTACAGCGGTGAATACAATTTGTGGCACGCTCAATTAACGTCTCGCTTAGGTGGAAGAAGGTGGCAGAGAAAGGATGCAGAGCTGTTTGGGTACTGCTGCATAAGCCGGTTTTGCACTAAGTGGTCACAATTATTTGCTAGACCAGCGCACTGAAGTGAGTCCTTCCAGGCTTCCTGAGGCTGCTCAAACGGACTGAATATTGTAGTGAACAGATTTACTACTCCAGAGATGTTAAGGCAATTTTCCATTGGAGGGTACGAAGAGATGGAAAATGATGCTTGCAAAAGGAGATAGTGGGGTTTTTTATTTTTATTCCATGGATTTCCATAGTGTAAGCCCAATAAAAGAGTGCAAGGTTTCCCCACCAAAACTGTTAACTTTTAAGGCAAAATCACATCACAAGCTGTGAACTGATACGATAAAAATGAGTGTTTGGATTCACCGAAAGTCAGTGCTTTTTCAGAGGGCTGCAAGAAACTGCACAAAGCATTTAGATCCTACCACCGCAGATGCATAAGGGATACACGGATCTTGTGCGGGTCGTAACAGCAGAGGTGAGACGCGAGCAAACACGATGAAGAGTAATTTTGCCAACTGATGGGAGGGAGCAACCTGGCCCTCTACAACATTTTATAGTGTCAGCACTGCTTGAAGTGGTTTTTCCCAAAATGCATGCCTTGGGTGAGCCAGCATTGGTCTCCTTCATCCCTGTTCTACCACAGTTCACGCCAGTGACTGCGAGGAAGGCGGGGCATTGAGACCAGGACAGGGTCTTTCATTTCCCAGTCCAAGTTTCTGAATTGGCAACGTAACATCAAAGTGCCGTCAGCATTCCCTGTTCATCTCAATGGGCCATTGCCTTGAAAGGTGGGGTTTCGGCATTTATACGCTATATAGTTTCAGGGCTTTCTTATTGCAGAGCCCACGAGTGAGAGTAAGCAAAAAACATTGTGTGAATGATAAAACTGTGAGTGCAGCAGCTTTGATAATGTGGCCTGATTGCCCTGTGTTGGCTCGCTGCTGCTGAAATGCCTAAAAATGACAATCTGCCATCACGGTCATTCTGATATCAAAATGTTTTCCCTATCTGTGTGGTCACACATGGCAAAATACGCAGAGACGTCTTGTGACGTCCAGAAGGAAATGATGTGATGTTGGTGTGGTTTCAGAGGGGTGTTGGTATGGTTTTCAGTAAGGCCTGCTGCCTGGGGTGTTTCTTTTGTGTGTCAAAATAAGTCAAAATAACTGAACTTTTTAATTTAAATAATATATGAGAAAGCTTCTCACTCCTTGGTTAGAGGAACGTATCTCAGATGCCATTGGTGGCTGCGTTTGGTAAAGGAGTTTTTGTGCTTGGTGACTTCCCAATATTTGGGCAATTTAAAACAGGGTTTATTTATATTTCAGTGACAACAGTGTTACTTTAATTCTGTTCTTCAAGGAAAGAACCTCACTCATTCTTGTGCCTTTTCAGAGGTCCTTGGCAGGAGTCCTCTAGAGAAACGAACCTGGTTTCAGGCAGGAGAGCCTTTGCTTGCCCTCCTGTTGCTGACTACTTTGTAGATTGAATATTGCAGCCAGGTTTGCCAGAGGACCCATCTTAGTGCCCTAACGCCATGTCTACCGCTAGGCGTCTCAGGAAAACGATGCAGGGAGTTTGATTGTTGCAGATTCAGTTTCTATGTCTCTTACCTGGCTTTACATTTTAGGGGGGGGTTTACAACATAGGTATCCATCTCCTTACCAGAATCCTTCCAAGTTATTCCTGGAACACGGAAGAAGGAAAGCAGAGTGGGGAGAAGGGGAACATCTTCCCTTTGTAGTATTGGGTATTATTCCCAGTTTGTTGCCTTTTGCAGAGGTGGTGCAGCTGAGCCTGCCAGAGGACCAGAAGATCAGCGTTACCACCATCACGGTCGGCCTGAGCACCGTTCTGACGTGTAGCATCCGTGGGGCGCTGCGGCCCCCCATCATCTGGAAGCGCAACGGCGTCATCCTCAACTTCCTCGACTTGGAGGACATCAATGTAAGTCCTGAATTCCTCTCGTCGTTTTCTTTTTAGGGCATTGAATATGACTTCATTTAAGAGATGATAGTTTTAAGGGAACAAGCTTTATCTTGTTGTTATTATGGAAAACTGGAAGCTGGCGTGATATTTTGGTTTTATGTGAATATGTCTCAGGAATAAAAGCGAAACAACCTACATGCAGCTGAGAGCAGGGGTACTTGAAATGTGTTGTTATGAAGTTAAAGCTCAGTACTGTAATAACCCAGCGCTTGCCCAGCCCTGGTACTGCATCCCTGTCGCTCATTCCGTTTGGTGCAGCCTGTGGTCCACAGCCAGCAGCCCTGGAAGCCCAGGGGAAAGTAGCTCTGCAGACCATTAAAACTCCTCCATTAGAACAGGTTCGTCAAGAGCATGAAAAAACACAGTGCTGAAATCTCTCCTCTATCTGAATCAAATAATACATTTTTATCTCTCTTCCTCCTGTTCCACTTGCCTTTCAGCCAATTCTCCTATCTCACTCTGCTGTTCTACTATTCCATCTATTCTGCTATTTCTGATGAACATATTAAAATATGGGATTATTCAGTAGGGTGTGGCAGTACCCTCGCAGGACAGATGATGAATCTCTTTTAATTCACAACGCTGGTCTGATGTGTGAGTCATAGTTTGTAGTAAAGACAATACCTGAATAATGGTATAAACTTACTCATTTATTTAATAACATTTAATTACGGAGAGAGTGGAAAGTAGTGTGCAAAAAATATGGTCTGTATTTCATTTCTCTTTGCATTAAAGTACACAGTAAATCAGGTTTTATTTTAATTACACTACAGCAAGAGTTGATTTATATTTTTGTTCAGCTCTTGTTAATTTGATAACCACTCAGTTCAGAGTTGTTACAGTCAATACTGCAGCTCCCTAAATTGTTGTGTATCCAGGATTGCTGAAATGTGAAAAATCTTTGTTTTACTCTTCTGCATTAATACATGAAAATTACAGCACACAGGACAGAAAGATGCACTGCAACTCGGTACATTATTTGTTGACTCTACCTTAGCAGGAAAATCATGTGCACTATGTATCGATGATTACTGTGTGCACAAACTCAGTAATTATAACCATCTAAACATTCTTTTCTTTTCATCAAAGCGAGTATTACCCTTTTAAAATGCGTCTCTTGTCGCCATTTGGAGCATGACATTGAAATGCAGCATGAAACCAGCAAACATCCCGCCGCAGGATTGGCACAGGGCTATACGGGAGCCGTAATGAGGCCGCGCAGGATTGAACAGCCAGCCCGGAGCCCGTGTACCTGACCAGATTTCTTATAGACATCTGTCAGCGCCAGGGTTAGAATAATGAACTTCGGGTCACTGGCACTAAAAATACATGGAGACCTGCCAAGCTGGGATGCGCAAAGTCAGGCGTTGCCGGCTGTAGTCGGAGCGTGGCATAGTGAGTCGTGCAGGTGGTTGACCTGGCAGCTTATTGCCTGTACCGCCTTGTGCAAATGTTCCTCAAACCAAATCTATTCCTTGACGCAGGTTAAGCTTTGTAAAGATTACACACGCTGCCAACGTGCTTAGTTGAACCTGTAGTGAGCAACTTTGTGTAATCGGAGTCTAGGAGGAGGCTTTTCTTTCAGCAGTTATGTTCACTAGATAGATGTGAGACGCTGTGGTTTTAGGCTCAGTTGTGTTGGTGGGTTCAAGACTGAGCTGGGGTTAGAAGCGAGGTTCAGCTGTTCTGAAAACCTATTGCCACACACTCTGGAGGCTCAAGAGTGGTGTTAGAATTTTTCGGCTAAAAATAATGAAAATTCCAGTTATTTATCTTACATTTATGAAATTTTGGTTATGATCACATTAATCTTAAAAGATTAAAAGTTTATGCATAAAATGGAGACAAAATGACAGTCCAGGAGTTGGAGTACAAGCACATCCTTGAAGGATAGATAGCACGTGGTTCTGAGGCTTCATTTGCAACTCCTACTATTTTCAATGGAATTTGGAAGAGTAAATTTTCAGGCTGAGATGTCAGCCTAATTTAGCACTGGCCCAAGTGGATTTTTGGTTTACTTGTAAGTAGTTCTCTTTCTCATTGGTTATTAAATGTTAAGAGGAAGAATTATGTCCTTGCACGTAAACTGACTGGTTCCTGAATGATTCAACACCCCCTTAGGACAGCACCGTGCAATACAGCATGAAAAAAAAAAAAAAAATCACTTTTTGATCTGTTTGAACTAGTATATCACCGAGAAACTATATCGAAGGAGCACTCTGAGATTCTTAAAAGGAGGAAATACAGGATTTATGCCTCAGTTTTAATGCTTCACATGTCAGTTCATGACCTCTACCACCTCGTCGTATAACACCTGCTACAAGCGCCCATCAACTTTTTTTGTCTAATAAACACCTCCACACCTTTTTTATCTTTAATTAAACTGTAAAGTTTTTGATGTTCCGTATATATCACTGCCATCTGTATTCTGGTCTGGTTGCTTGAGGTGACACAAGTTGGGGATTTGCCGTCTTTTATGGTGCCTCTTCCACTGTGGGCAGCTTGTAGGACTCTGGAGCTCAGGTGTGTCCACCTTCTGGCTACCAAGGATGGGCACCTGCATGTCTGAAGCGCTTGTTCATAGCAGGCATGGAGAGAGAGTCCTTCAACTGGTAAATCCAGTCTTTTCATTTTGGGGGGGTTGTGGAATCTCCTCCTCTGGAGATATTCAAAGCCCACCTGGACAAAGTCCTGTGCAACCTGCTCTAGGAGAACCTGCTTTAGCAGGGGGGTTGGACTGGGTGATCTCCCAAGGTCCCTTCCAACCCTTGTGATTCTGTGATTACGCCCAACTTTTAAAAGTCCTGTACTCATGGGCCATGAGACATGTTCATCTGGAGCGTGAACATCCTTGTGTTTGGGGTTGATACTCATGTGTAGCATGGAGGTAGCATCACCATTCGGCTTGAGGTATGCAATGTGAAAATACATGCAGCTGCGCATGCTCGACAGCGTGGGTTGGGGTGGGTGGCAGGAGACAGTTCAAAGCTTCAGCCTCTCGTGGGTACAGAAACTCGCATTAAACAATAACCTATTTCAAGGCATTGACAGCAGGAAAGTAAAGGCAGTGTGCTTCTTAATACACTTGAAGCCAGTTAATTAAATTACTTCAGTTTTCTTTTAGTACGCCTCAAGCAGAAACTCAATTGCATTTCTGCTTTTCACAATAAGGTTAGCAATTTGGCTAATTGGAAGTGCAACAGGAGATTAATTGTACCTTTTTAACTTCAAGAAAATCCTCCCTGCTCCTGGCAGAGTGGTAATCAGATACAAACCTACAGGATATTTGCACACTTGGAAAAATCCTCGTATTATATTTCAATTAAATTCTCTCTCTTCTAAATGCTAATTCAGGCAATCAGATGAAAATAGCAGACCAATTCTGGAAAAAAGCAGAGTCCTTCCAACAAGGTGTGAGTGCAGCACAGGAGAGGCAGAGCGGAAAAGTCCTTCATGGCTTTATTCTCTCCAGATTCTTGACAAATGTGATATGGGGAGGTTGACTGTGCTCCAGATTAATATTAGAATTGACAAAGACGGTCAACAAAAACCTAGATGATCCTAAATGTACGCAGAACTGAAAGGTTGAAGATTACTACAAAGCCTGGTTGTTTAAGCGCATTACTTAAATCATTTTTATGTGATATCTTGAATGGCAACAAAATATTAATAACTTTTCATTGCTGTCTTCATCAGAAGCTTTCATAAGCAACTTTATTAATAATTTCTCTCGTCCTGTCTGTGCGAACTCTGTTAATGAGTTGTCACATAGCTATTGCAAAAGAGCCATCTTAATGGTGCATGTACTTAAACTATTTTTCTTGCAACCATTTAAGATTGCTTTTAGCATAAAAATATTACCCACACATATTATTTATCCATGAGAAGGCCTTTTGCATCTATACTTCTAAAAAATCCCATCGACTTTTCTCATGCAGAAAATAAGTATAATGTAACTGAAACTGATAAGATTGTGATAGCTATAAGTTGATTTCTGACTACAAGTATTGAAGTGGTTCAAACGCGTCATCTTTCAAAATAATACACTTTTGTCCCCTAGACAAGCAGTATGTTTCCCCAAATATATGATTATGAAAGCATTCCTCAATTTGCGAATATAATAAACTCCTCATAGAGTCAAATGTATTTTACAGTGTTTATAGAATATTGTTTCACATGATTTGACGTTATCTCCAGAGAAATGTGCTTACATTTATAAACAAAATTGATAAACAGAAGTTTATCCTCCGGAAGCATGGTGAAAGCATACGCAAACAACAGAGAAGAGAAATTACCATAAGAAAACATATGGGATACAGGTAGATAAGAACTTGGTGAATTACCAGGTGTAATGCAAGTAGCTATAACATAAATTCATGAGTATCTTTCATGATTCATTTCATATTAATCCGTACACTTTAACTCAGATCTGCATTAGATCATTAGTTCAAAAACAAGCTTTTCATTACAGATCGTTGAAATACAGGTTTCTTGATTTCTGCTGATACAGAAGGGGATTAAAGGCAGGGGAGTGAGTGCTTTGCAGCTACTTTATGACTTGTCTTCCTCCTTGTTTGATGAAAAATCAATAATTGTGCTTAAAAAGCATGCTCCTGCAAGTTAACAAAATGCAGCATATCATTGCTTTATTGTCACTTGTGTGAATCAACCAGCCCATCTTGCACAAACTACATGGATAAATGTCCAGTAAGAAGTCCATATGCCAAATTCTCAAAGAAGCCTTGAATGTTCCTGTCCAAAAGACCCCCTGCACCAACTTCGTGCGTGTTCAGTTTTGTATTACAGTGTTGGGATGTCACCCAGGCTGAAGGGCAGGTGGGTTGAAGCTGTGATGAAACAAGTCCAGGGTTAAAGGTATTCATCGCAAGGACCAAGACCCCAGTTTGGGAAATGGCTGAGCAGCAGCTGATGGGAGCGCAGCAGCATGTCCTGCTAAGGCTCACCCAGTTCCCATGCGTCTCCTCCACCATTGCCTGCTTTCAGGGGAAGGAAACTTGGTTGGAGAGACCTCTGCTCCCACCTTCAGATGTTCTTGCCTTTGTTAAGGCCATGTGAAGAAAGTCTGGGTTTGCTGTGGGGTTCCTGTCATCACCCCGGACCCCAAAGGCACCTGAGATACATAGGCTGAGCTCGGAGATATACATCCCTGCTTGGAGGAAAAGGAGTGATTCTCTTCTCCAAACAGGTTTTCCTCCTCCCCATACAAATCCCTGTGCCTTACTCTGGCTGAATGCAAGCCTGCCTCCATCTCTGCCCACCAAACCTCTGCCAGGTCCACGGTGTAAAGAGAATCTGGAGGTGGCAGAAGTGAATTGGGGTGGGGTGGGGGGTACAGACCACCTCCAAAATCATTGATTGCTCATATTCCACATCTACCTGTGCACCCAGGAGGATTCACCGCCCTGTGCATACCATGGCACCCACAAGGTCTGTGCCTTGATACACATTTCATGCGTGTTCATTTAAATGCCCATTTTTCCATGCATAATATTTGAAACCCAAAGCAAATGGCCAACCTTTGAAGTGCGAGTCACTTGGATTAACTTTCTCATTAAAACAGGCTGTATGAAGGCGATCTATTCCTGTTGATGGTTTTAATGTAGTTTCACTGTTAAATAATAAAAAGATCATGTGTGAATAACCCCACTTAATACCCTGCTAATAGAAATCGGGCCGTTAAAATGATCAAACCCTGTGTCATCTTGGATGCTGGAGGAATACAGTGATGGGAGTAAATTACAGGAAGTTGTATGTTTAAAGCCAAGCTTTTTCTCTTTCAAATCAAAGTTTAAGAAATTGCACAGTGCTTACAGTGTCTTAGGTCTTTGCAGGCTCTAAAATAGAGGTTAAGTGGAAAATTAATACTTATAAAATTTTCAGAATATATGGATATAATCTCTCACTTGGCTATAATGAAGAGCACAGAACTTGTATGCACTTGTGCCTTCGGTGTAGCTCATTTTCGGGTCACAGACTGAAGTTTGCAGGCGATTATTGCAAATGCAGAAATACCTTCATGGAGAGAGTAGAGTTGTTCACCTGGTCCTAAGCAGCCGGTGGAGTATAAGGCTTCACCTTCTTAAACAGCCCATTTTTGTAGAGGAAGATGTTACTCTAGGGTGGGTTTGTTTTGCTTGCATTTTTTAGAGGCACATACCTTGTGAAACTTTTGAGTAACCTGAGGTGTTAGATGCAACTCTCCTATAGATGAATTGCATGGGCCCAGTCTGGGGGTTATAGCAGAAAAGCAGAACTATGAATGCAGTGTGAGTCTTCTGAAAATGAGCGAGAATAAAGGAGTGAGCCCATCTGCTGTGAAGCATGAAGGTAACTAGACTGGCACCCTTTAAAAAATGCATTAAAAAAAAATTGAGAATGAGATGAATTAGGATTCTGAAATCAGTTGTACTCTCCCCTACCTTCTCTGACTCTTGCGACTGATAATTGAATTACAGACTAAAATCCATTAATCCCAGAAATCTACCTCTGTACTGTAGGGAGAAAGTTGAAGTTTATGAATATAATTTCCTCCCAGCATTGGTACTTACCTGTTCAGTCATGGTCTCTGCCTTTCTCTGAAATGTCCAGTAGATCCAATTAATAGAAACATTTCACTAAATTCTTGGTATGCTAATTCCTCCCTTCCAACAGCTCCGGCAGGATGACCTGCCGTTGATTTTCCTCATTGTATTGTCTCTGAGTTTCTCAGGATATAAAAGTCATCCATTTTTAGCTGTATTATAATTGCACAACTATCTAAAAAGTTCATTTCCATATGTTCGTGCCAGAAACTTTTTTGGCTCACCAGTGAAGTCTTATGTTGTGCTAGGTTCTTTGAGCAGAAAAACAAGAAAAGATAAATTAATACCTCATCAGGCTGTGTTTGCAATAGTTTTCTGGCATTTGCTTAAGGCTGAATTTTTCCCCATGTAAATTACTGAAGTGATAGCATGTGTAAAACCAAGAACAAATAATATTAATGAAGCATAAGTTCTCAGCTTGTCTCTGGAAATGAATTATTGAAAGCACCAAAGAAAGTGATTTAAGAGCCCATGACTAATTTAGTTTTTATTATTTTTATATGAATCACTCATGAATCTATTGTAAAAAAGATCAGAGTCATTTGATTAGTGAGGAGAAATCATTTTCAAAGTGATAGCCATTGTTGTAGATTTTGCATAATAATCATCTCATTAAACGCTTGGGTACATTTTGTTTTAAAATCGTGTAAACATTATGAGAGATTTCTAGGACTCTGAGGATCAGGAAAACTTTTTTTAACGTGAACTAGGTAATACCTTTTTGTTTCTGTGCTGGTTGCTATGAAATTGTGACAGTGTTTTTCTTTGTCTGGTGGAAAACCAGTGACACCAGCTAGCCCCAGTGCCGGGACTGCTTTTGTCACTGGGCACTTCCCAGCTTCCCTGGGCTTAGGGGAAAGGGCTGATGGGAAGGGTCTGAAAGTGAGGTGAATTATTCTCTTACTCTTACTCTCCTTCTCCTCCTTCTCCTCCTTCTCCTCCTTCTCCTCCTTCTCCTCCTTCTCCTCCTTCCTTCTCCTTCTCCTCCTTCCTTCTCCTCCTTCTCCTCCTTCCTTCTCCTCCTTCTCCTCCTTCCTTCTCCTCCTTCTCCTCCTCATTATTATTATCGTTGTTCTTGGTTTTATTATTATTATTGCTATTATTATTATTATTGCTATTATTTTTACTATTATTATAATTACTTAGGAAGAAACCCCAGCAACCAGTGGGATTCTCCTTCGGGGAGCTCCATTCCCTCTCTTGTTATTTCAGCTATGGCCACTTTTAAGTCACTGTGGTGAGAGGGTATCGACTGCCTTTGGGACTCACCCCCAACGGGTATTAGGAGCATTCAGTACCTAACTGGGGTGGTTTAAAATCACGGTGTAGGTTTCCCAGGGCGGGGGGGTACCCCATAGCACTGTCCTGAGGTGTGACGTGTGCCCATGGCTGGAGAGATGGGGAGCTCACATGGTTTTGTGTCACTGGGACTTGTTTTTCTATTCCTTCGTTTTATTTTAAGCTATAAGGCAAGTTTTTCTTTTTTCTCAAATAACTGGAAGTTATCCTAAAAAATAATAAGCCTGAATCTACTCTGTGCTAATTCCCCTTCAAACTAAGACTTCCTGGAAAACAAGTGATCCTTTCTGCCAAAACTTTAAAGGGTTTTAAATATGTTTCCATTCTGGAACAACCCCGACACGTGTCAGAAAGCTTCATGAACTAGCATCTGAAATGGGCAGCAAAGGCGGGTGGCCGGTGCCCCGCACCCTCCGGCATCACCCCCGGCCCCAGGTTAACGTGGGCACCCGCTCCGCTGGCTGCGATCCTGGGTGTCGGAGCAGGAGATTTGTGGCATTACAATCCCATATTGGATTTCACTTGAGACAGGATGTGGACAAGATTTACAAGCAATATGCAATGTTTTACACATTTCTAAGCGCGGTGTCTCTGAACCACGGCAGATTGCATGACCAGGGAATGCATTAGAAGGGAGGAATGGGATAAATAAATATGAAAAATCTTCTGCTTGGAGAGACCGATGCCTTGTGTAATCAGTAGTGATGGAAAGGAAATACAATACAAAAAAAAGTACATATCCATTTTCTGGGATCTGCTTTGTTATTTTTTCAAATTGACTGTGTGCAGTAGCAACTTTTTTTCTGCTTTTTAGATTACTGAGCTCTTATCAATTTAAAATGTGAGGTGGTGGGGTTTTTTTAATCTCAAAAAGTTAAAACATACTCTGAGGTCACTTAATCAGTCCGTTATTTGAAGGGTAACTGCAAGACATAAAAGCAGCTCATGAAGGGCAGAGAACTTTTTATTCCAGAAAGGGAGAGAAAGCATGAGACAAACTGCTGGAGAAGTCAACTTATCATCTGCCACTGGTCGGCCTTATCAATTATGAGAAATTATAAGCACAGCTTGCTGAATTATTATTTTTACCCAAACGGGTAGCATTATTTTATAATGAAATCCATAAAACAGAGGTGATGAACACCTTATCTGATTACCTGGCTGCTTTGGTGCAAGGCTCATCAGTTTGTGGCGTTAGAATGGTTTCTGCCTCTTGTTCATACATTTTCATCACTTCTGTTACTTTCTCTTCACAAGAAAATTCTGCTTTGCCTTTCTTCTGGTTGCCTATCCTATGTCACAGATGATGCATAAAAAGGCCTTTTCCATCGCCATCGGGCATTGCTGGGAGCAGGAGTGGCAGTCCCAGCTCCCAGGGGGGTGCAGCACTCGCTGAGACTCCTGGACAGCCCTAGCATACTCCGCTGTAAGGGTGGGATGATTTGGGGGAGAGAAGAATTTACCTACATCCCTTTTATAGATGTTTATGGTTCCCTCTGACTGCTTTCAGGCTCATGGTGAACTTGCAAACCTGGCTTTGCAAGCAAAAGCCATCTGAAGAAAGTCAAAGCATGTGAAATGTTTCCTCTGCCTCTTTCCAGCATGAATTCTCCCCATCTGCCCACCCCATCCTTTCCCCTTCTGGCTCTCCCAGCAAGCTTACGTGTGCATGTTTGGATGGAGGGATGGAGCTCAGAACCCGAGTTTCTCAAAATGTTTTGTGCAAAACAGTTCCCGAGGACTTTTGTTCAAAGAGCTCCCACTTGCCTGATGCACATTTTTGAGAGGCAAAAAGTCCTTATTGACCTGCCTCCCTTCTCAGCGTGATAAAATCATGCTAAACCTGGGCGAGGGCTGCTTCCCAGTCCCAGCAGTGGCCCATCACTGTTAACTTACACCCAGGTCCATACAGCGCCAGTGGCGAGGGATGCACCAGAGCAGCTCCGAAGGGCTCCCAAGGCAACGGAAGGCGGTGGGAAGAAGCCCAGGTACCAGGGCTGCCCAGTGCCTGCCCGGGATGGCTTAGAATCAT
>BOSO01012093.1:22069-43073 GCA_018403395.1 Gorsachius goisagi | reverse complement strand
TATTTATAAAAACTTTTCTTATTATCCCTTACAACAGTGGCCAGATTGAGTTCTAGTTGGGCTTTTGCCTTTCTAATTTCCTCTTTGCATGACCTGACAAGATCCCTGTACTCTTCTTGGGTTGCTTGCCCCTTCTTCCAGAGCTGGTAAATTCTCCTTTTTTTCCTGAGTCTCAGTAAAGATCCCTGTTCAGCCAGGCTGGTCGTCTTCCCCACCGATTCGTCTTACAGCACACGGGGACCACCTGCTCCTGTGCCTTTAAGACTTCTTCCTTGAAGAATGCCCAACCTTCCTGGACCCCTTTACCCGTCAGGACTGTCTCCCAAGGGACAATCCCAACCAGCGTTCTGAACAAGCTGAAATCCACCCTACAGAAGGTGGTGGTTTTGCTGACCCCTTTCCTTACTTCACCAAGAATCAAAAACTCCATCCACTATGACTCGAAAAGTGTCAATACTGGTAATGTCTAAATTGAGACAGGATGCTTTCCTAAAAAAATTGCAAATGTGCTGGTTTTGTCTGGGGTAGAATTAATTTTCTTCACAGTAGCTGGTATGGGGCTGTGGTTTGGATTTGTGCAGAAAACAGCATTGATAACACAGGGATGGTTTCGTTACTGCTGAGCAGGGCTGACACAGAGTCAAGGCCTTTGCTGCTCCTCACCCCACCCCACCAGCGAGGAGGCTGGGGGGGCACAAGGAGCTGGGAGGGGGCACAGCCGGGACAACTGACCACAGGGGTATCCCAGACCATATGGCATCATGCTCAGCATGTAAAGCTGGGGGAAGAAGAAGGAAGGGGGGACGTTTGGAGTGATGGCGTTTGTCTTCCCAAGTCACTGTTACATGTGAGGTAGCCCTGCTTTCCTGGAGATGGCTGAACACCTGCCTGCCCATGGGAAGTGGTGAATGAATTCCTTGCTTTGCTTTGCTCGTGTGTGTGGCTTTTGCTTTCCCTATTAAACTGTCTTTATCTCAGCCCATGAGTTTTCTCACTTTCACCCTTCTGATTGTCTCCTCCATCTCACTGGTGGTGAGTGAGCAAGCGGTTGCATGGGGCTGAGTTGCTGGCTGGGGTTAAGCCACAACACCGGAAAGTCAGAGTAAATCATCACAGTGCTTTGTTCTGACTTTATAAACTATGGGATAAGTTCTTCAAACAGAAAGCTGGTCCATATTGACAAAGTAAAAGAAGTGGTTTAAACTGGCACCATCCTGCAGAATTCTTTTCCTCTGAACTCTGGATAGCAGTTTCACAATCACAACGGTTTGCTCAGTGTAGAGCCTGAAATAACCTTTAGAAGAAAACGTGAATTGTGATAGAAAACAAAAGACTGGATTGATCTGCTAGTATTAACTTGGCATAGCTCCATTGAAGTCAGTGAAATTATATTGATTTACACAAGGAGAAATTCTGATTTATGAACATTTGAAGCTAAGACACTACCCTTTTTTCCCAGAACTCCAGTTTACAGCAGGACTCTTGGACTTCAAAATTCCTTTTTCAGCAGGACAGGATGTAATATTGTGAAAGATACTATAGAAATGTGACTTCACCAGAACTTTGGCTGATCTTATCTGAAAAGCATAAAAATATTATTCAGAAACTTCTGACAGATAATTTACATTTTGTATGTTGGATACACTACAATAAGCATTATATTTTGCAGACTAATTCTGTCATGCACATTTAGTCTTTTTACAGTTCATTCGCTGTCACAAGTGATCAAATGACAGATAAAAAATTTACTTGATAATAACTGAGTATGTCATCTGCTTTCAAAGGCTCACAGTTCCAAAGCTGAGAAAGACTGAAAGAGGAGAAACGTATAGTGTTACCTTACACTTTATCATTCAGGTAGCTAAATATTGTGACTAAAAGTCAGATCAGACAGTTACATCTGTACCATGTATTACAGAAGTGGAAAGATAAGTCACAGATGTTGACAAAGCTTTCTTCAGTACAGACTATCGATATAAATGCTTTAGTAGATCTGCTTATAATTTGTCACACTGTCTCCTCTTTTGGCATGGAACTATATGAAATTTATGAAAGCAACACTTACAGCTCTCTAAATCACAACCATTTTGAAAGTTGATCATAGAATCATAGAATATCAGGTTGGAAGGGACCTCAAGGATCATCTGGTCTATACATATGTCTACATAAAACATTTTCACATTCAATCATCATAAATATATTAACAGTTATGTGACTTGTGGTGAATCCCTGAAGACGTACACTTGGGAAAAGATTTTCTTTGCTTCAGGATGTCTTTCTCTCTGAAGAACATGTCATACCAGCCAGACTTTCA
This sequence comes from Gorsachius goisagi, assembly GCA_018403395.1. NCBI lineage: Eukaryota > Metazoa > Chordata > Aves > Pelecaniformes > Ardeidae > Gorsachius > Gorsachius goisagi. The sequence continues at coordinate 40,759 of BOSO01012093.1, read as the reverse complement.
AAACCTGCCCCGTAAACACCATGGTGTAGTGCTGAGCAACTTCCTGCAAGTTACGAAATGCTTTCAACTCCTATTGATCTTTTAGGAATTGATGGAAGTTGACTATTTACAGGAAGAGCTGAGACTTTTAAAGAATCAAGTGCAAATTAATTCTATTAGCTTACACATTTGTAGTTACTTTTAGGTATAGTTGACATTTTCTATTTTTTCTTCTTGACACAAAAATATACTTCACTGGCAAACGCCTGCTGTCACTTCCTTTGGGATTCTCACACCAGCCATCAACTTCTGTTGCTGTTGATGCTATCTTCAGTGTTAGAGGACAAAATGTTTTGGAGGAACTTAAGTGTAAAAAGCTTTTAGTTTTAATAGTTAACATGCAGTTCCATGGCTTTCAGCAGACAAATTGCCTACCTTATGTATATTACCATACTAAGGCTGTGAGCTCTTTTTATGTTTTTCCTAAATCATAGCAGCCAGATATCCAAACAGCCAATTCAGTTGAGGACTTTTTCTCTAAACAATCAGCCTAATTCCAGACCAGAGCTGTTGACTGCTCAATGGTCTGTTGAAAGATCCGGTAGGATTTGGCACATAGATACTGTTTACAGCATGTCCTTTATTCTTTCTGGCACATAACGGAGCCTTCTGCTTCCTCCTGCTTCCCTGATGATCACCTTACAGTGACTGGGGAAGTAAAATAATATCATTAAAGGGAGTGTAGGTATCCCCAGATAACATGAGCAAATCACACAGCAGTATTAATCCAGCTTTGTTAGCATGTTTAGCAGAGAGATGGGTCCTGTGCTTTTTTGACATAGATGTCACTGTAATTCTTTGTGATGGACTTTCACATTTGATGACATGGCAAAATCCAAAAGCTTTAAGTCAGAGTGGGATAGATTCAACCTTGAAATAAAAAGCAGTCTGTGGGGAAAATTAAACAGTAGGGTGCCTTAACAAGGAAGCGGTAGATCATTATAAATTAGGGTTTTTAAAAGTAGGAGTTAACGTCTTTTTTACAAAATATGCATTAATCAGCTAGAAGAAATTTACAGCCCACGTGCTGAGGTTATGGCCTGGAGACATCGCAGTTCCTTTTGGTCTCAGGAGCTATGAGTCTGTGGAGCTTTTCCTTTCTTCATGGGTCATGGCATAGTGAGCAGAATTGTGTCCGTAGTCCTTGCTTTGCTCATAGCACTTGCAGTTCTCTATTAGGACAGTGTCTGTAATTAAATCTCACCTCTCAGGACTTCAGATGATATCCTGAAGTGATTAGGAAGTTTTCTTTTCCTTGCCCCCTCACTTGCCTGGGCAGCTCGGGACAGATGTACTTTTATTTATCTTTTCCTCCACCATCACCATCAGAAGTGAGATGCTGGATTGCGTGGACAGGTGGCTAGAGAGGGCGAAGATTTCAGACTGGCTGGCTGGGATGCCTGGTTCACAAGCCAGCTTTGGGCCTAGGAAGAGACATCAGTCAGGCTTGGATGTAAGGTGGACGTGTGTATTTATGTCAGAAGGGAGGGGTCAGGGGATTACGCTCACAGTTGGTTGGAGGAGTAGAGTAGATGCTGGTTGTAGACCGTCTGGTTCCAGTGATACCATTAATGATGTCACTATAAGATATTTTCATACATAACATGATAAAAAAAAGAATGTTTAGGGCCTGTTTACCTCCTACTGAAATGAAGTTTCTGACTTGACTGTAAAGACCTTCCCAACTACCATGTTTTTCAAAAGCTTGGGCAGAGTCTGAGGGTTATATTGTCATGCAAATTGAACTAGGCAGTAAAGGCCTGTCCCTCATAAAACTATGCAAGTTTAATTCCAGCCTAGAAACCTTTTTATTTATTAATACCAGACTTTGAGATTTTAGGAGAAGCATAAGGAACTCTTGTCTTGTATCAGCAGTTCTTTCTGGGCTCAATTCCAAAGTCTTTCTCCACATTGTATCTGTGGATATAATATTTAATATTATATCTGTGGATGTTCTTATCAGTTCTGTCCTGTGGATCCCAGAGGCCAAGTTCATAACCTTTCTTTTTTTCCCCCCAAGGTTTTAAATTTATAATGCAAAGATATATATTGCACTTTTTTTGCAGTGTTGCAAGAAGTGAAGGGGGGAGATACTCTTACCCCCTTCTCCTTCAGTCTAATCACTTGCATGAGTAGGTGCTACTCAGCATGAGCAGGGACAGGAGCAATATCACAAAGGTGAGGTGGGCATGAAATTCTGTTCTGAAACTGGACCCACGTGGAAGCTCACAGTCAGGGGTGGGGGTATTTGAAATAGTCTGTTCCTGACGGCTTCAGGTTTGGAGTTCTGGTTTCAGATCTTTTTCCAGTGGAGATAAGCATGATTATGCACTCTAACAGTTCAAATAACCCCTAGTTACGTTTGGATTCACTGCTGTGTATGTTTCATACTTCCTCTCATATAAAATATTAGGGATTAGTTCTCTTCACCTCCATCTATGTAGTTGTTTTTTTCCTATAAAATTCAATAACAAGAAAAAATCCAATGCATTTATACTCACAGAAAACCAGTCATGCAAAGCATTCGTTTATGAAAGAGAGATGGTTACACTGAGTCAATACTAATACAATTACCTACTTGAACAAGCTCAGCTACTCTATGCATTACCTAATTCTGCCTCTTTAGATTCTTGCTGTTTTTTTCTGCAAGGTTCCTTTTCTGTATTCTCTTATTCTTGTGTTTTCAAGAACCACCGCTAGCTAGAAATGTAGAAGTACACACTGTTGTCATGGAAAATCTAACTTACCTATACAGATATCTTACCATCATTGTAAACAAAAACCAGATGCAAGATCTGCAAACTGTATTTACAGCTCTGAGACACAGTAGTCTATTTGGAAGAGCTGGGCGGGAAATATTTTTCTCAGTCTGTGAAAATCTTGAAATAAGTTCTTCTTATTCCTGACGGGACAGAAGTTTTCCTTATTCCAAGAGGGACAAAAGCTTCTTCTCCTTTTTTTGAGGGGCAGGGAGATGAGTGGGATGAGAATTGTCTCTGTTAACTGTTAAATAAAAATAAATACATTTTTGATTAATTCCCATGTTTTACCTTAATCTTCCAAATATTTTGTTTCAATTTAAACTTCTTTTATATGAGCTCTGTCACTAAATGGCAGACAGTATTGAATCAACATTTCTCATTTGGAGAATACTGAAAGAGGAAGATTTTCACTATTTCCTAATAGAAACTGTTTTGAAATTGATAGTTTCACATAAAACCCCCACTTCTGTAGAAATGGCACTTTCCAAAGAAAAATTGTTTAGATTAAAAAGTGTGACTGGTCTTGTTTATCACTCATTCTCAAAGGCAAAGACTGATGTTTTCAAGTGAGCCATTTCTGTCACCCTCTGAAATCAATGGGAATCTTCTACTCATTTCTGAAGATTGAATCAATCATTTTTGCTAAGTGTTATGTGTCAAGATCATTAAAAAAAAAAAAAAACGCAAACCAATGACTGGGAATAGGTTTCTTTTCATCTTAGAGACCTACTGAAGCTTGCCATATCCTGGCTTTGTTGCCCAGCAATGTAACGGGAGCAGATTTAAATGATTGAAGAACCCTCTGTGCATCCAAGGAGCATGCAGCTGCCCAATTCTTCTCCTTTAGCTGTAGTTAGAGGAAGTTACTCCACTGCACTACACCACTGATACTGGCATCTGATACTACAAAAATGTGGGTTACCCTGGAGTGATTCACAGTTTGAAGTCACTTCAGAAGGCACCAGATTCCAATCGTGACCCACATCAGGGAAGTGAGCGGTAAAGATGCTCCTTTACCACAGCTACTCTGAGTGGTGTTATGACCAAATTAAAGTTTGTGTCATTGTGCATTGCCTGCCTAGCGTTCATCTTAAATTTTCAATCACATACTTAGTAAATTAAACGTCATATACTCCCTGGAGAACAAAAGAAAAATCCCATCCCCTCTCCAGATGCTTACCTTAATCACCAAGTTACAAGGCATACTCTCTCAGGTGCCTGTAAATATTAGTTATTCTATGCAGAGTGGAACACCTTCAGCAAAGGTGGCCAAGAGCGACATTCAGGATGCTCTATAAATTGGACATTATGGCACTTTCATGGGAAAACAGGCTCAACCCTTTAAGGCAAAAGAAGCAACTGAGGCACTTGTGTCCTGGGCTGCATTCAAACTCAGATCCTTATCAGCAAGCTGTTAGGGAAAACACTTATTAGGAGCACCCAGCAGGCCCAGCAGAGCTTGGCTTTGGACCCAATCTAAGCAGCCTTCTAGCAGTACACTAGTCACAAGACCACCGCTGATATTAATATGCTTTCCTCTGGTGTTAATTGTTATTTAGAAATAACCGCTGCAGTTTGGGGTTTTTTTTTTACACGCAGAAGGAACGCGGGTAGAGCATCCCTAAGGCTTGCTGTGTCACGAGGGGAATGCAAAGCCGGAGTTCTTTAGGAAAGCATACTGCTGGCAGTCTACATCGGCTCACTCGCTCTGCGGCTCACAACTGTGAAATGGCCTGTTCTGTCGAGCTTGTCAGCAATGTGCATCCTTCAGCTGACAACACAGAAAGCTGGGGTTGGCTCACGCACAGCAATTTCCAGTTGATGAGTTGGTTCAATTGATACATTCACTTTGGGAAATAAAGTAAGAATATTCTCAGTTTGAGCGAGGCTACACTGCATGAATATCTCCCTCATCAAAAAGAGAAATGGTGACTGCGTACAAGACGAGGCATGATTAGGAGGAGGGAGAACAAAGAGAGGCAATATATCTTTTGGAGGGAATTGTTTCATTCATTTTTCCTTGATCTTTTTGAAGGAGGGTTTGTTTCCTTTGTTGGTCATATATCCCACGTGAAGCCAATGGGAATCTATGCTTCCATCCTTTCCCCTTTTCCCACGTACGCTGTGCGCACTGCACAGCTATGGGTGTAACAGTTGCGCACAGACTGTATTGTTTCTCCTCCAAAGACGAGGGATTACTTTGTAAATATAGAATTAAAGGCTCAGTAATTAATGGCGCTCTTTGATAGTCAAAGAAGTGCAGCTGTACACAGGAGGGGATCGACCCTTCTAAGGTAACAGGGTACCGAGGGCAAATCTAATCTCTAAAAGAGTTGCAAAAGAACAGGAGTTATGGATCGGATACCTAGCAGTGAACTTCATTCCATTGCTTGGGTTCTGGTGCCTTCTAGAGCAAAGCAGGTTGTTTTTTGGAGTTGCATGATATAGCATTAATAAGAGCAATCCACGGCTCGTCACTGCTCAGTTCAGTACTGCCTAGAAAAGCAGTACTTCATCATTTTTTGGTGCAGGGAAAGAAGGAGCTCTTGGCTTTTTTTAAAAAAATGTGGCATGCACAGGAGGAATTTCTCATGTTTTATGTAGTCAGTTGCTGCTAGTTTTCTCTGCCACTGGCATTCAGTCTCTCTCGTTATTGCTGCATTTGCCACAGGTCTAAGCACATAATAACGATGCGGTGCATGTTGGCAAAAAGATCAGAGTGGCCTCTCGCTATATAACTTGCTGCTACAGCTGCTGCAAGAAGCCTCGTCTATTCCTGTTTCTGCTTGGAGGAGAATCTTTCCTGAAAAGCTTTAAATAAATTAAATATTCCCAGTGTGCACCATTTAGTGGCAAACTTTCCTATTTTGAGATGATTTTTCTCCTTCCACTTTGTACAGAGTATGTGTCCTTGGTAGCCTTACAATCCTGCAGTGTTAATCAAACCATCCAAACAGTGAGCTTATTTTGTTTCTAGTACGGATACCAATCCTTAATCACCCCAGTATTGTTTTAACTACCTCAGCACATCCCTATCTGTTTTGCTGCACTTCATTTCGTATTACACATTTCCAGTTGGAGACTTGACAGGAGGCAGAAGCAATCAAACCATATTGTCTGGCATAACAGTGGGGAAACTGCCACGTCTCTCATGCAAAAGATTAATAATAGACTGTGTGCTGTCTTTGTAAAACAAGAACATGTCTCGCTTAAACGGCTTAAAAGTTCCATCCTGTGTGATGCTGTCAGTGTGGGGGCCCAATGTCAGACATCTGAAGGAGTTTTAATCTTTGAAGAAGAGGCTTTTTTTTTTCTTTTCCCCTTGTAAATCATACTGTAAGCTCCTGCTGCTGATCTCAGGGCAAGATGCTTACATTAGACTGTTGCTGCAGCTAGGAAGGGACAAACTGTTGCTGGGCAGAAGATGAGTGTGCAGAGCCACGAACACCTTGAGGTGGAGAGGGAATAGCCTGCTAGTGCCAGGTGAGGGAGCTGTTTAGGTGGAAGCTTGAGTTCTAGATCCAAGACATATCTCTGGAATATAAGGAGCCCGATTTCATTACTGCTGCCCTAAAATAGCTGCAAGAGCCAGACACTTAATCGCGAGGTCTGACAACAGCTTGGAAAAACCTACATAGGTGCTCTCTCCCTCTTTGCTGGGTTTGATCTGAGGAGGTAAGGATATGTCCAGAGTTATTAAGTGGAAAAAACAGAAGTAGCAGCAAGATTTAAGAAGAGGCAGCAAAAGTTTATTTGGGAGGCTTACTCACAGAGCTGTTCAGAAAGACTTCAGCAAATACATGAAGTCACAACTGATTTTCAATCCAGGAGTATAAATACTCCATAGTGCATTTTCTGTGATCCATCTTGTCCTAAATATCTGAATTAAAGGTAATGCAGCACAGGAACACTGGATTTTATTAATCTCACCAGAGTACAGAGAAATGGCTAAACATAAAAAAAATTGCAGGTGGTGGGGAGGAGGCGAATAGAAAGTCCTGGCGATATGCTTGCAGGGAATGCATAATCTTCATTAGAAAATTCAGAGCCTGTCTGTTTGGCGTGGATCCTAGCTGTGTAGTGGTTTGCTTAGTGATGATGGAAAGCTCACTCTACATTAATTCCTAATGGATTATTGCAAAATGTTCTGTAATGATGACATGCTTGAGCTGTTAATCGATTATGAAATGCCGTAAGAGCTTTATGAAAAGCGTAAGATACAATTATTATTGGATCGTGCCGCTCATTAACTTTAAAGAAAATAAATGTGCTGTAATTCCAACTGGCCCATAAATCTCTTTTGTTTGGAAAAAGATTCATGTCACCCTCCTTTTCTCTGGTAATATCAATGTCTGCTGCTTGTTCGAATGGAAATACATTCAGGGAGATAAGGGCCTGAACCAATCCGACTGAAGTCGCCTGGAGTTGTTCCAGCAGGAGTTGGAGCAGTCCGGCTTCGGTTTGTTCAAGTCCCCCAAGGAAAGCTCTGTGGCAGAGACACCCAGGCTTGTGGCACAGCAGCCACAAAACTCTCTGAAGAGAGGGGACGTGGACATTTTTGTTTCTGGACGGGGAGCATTATTTGTTCCTAGAAGTGTTTTCTGACTCCTAGCAATCTTTTGTCATCAAAATAAACACTGCAGAAATGGTGAGGTATAGGAGATTGGGACCCCATTTGCAGTGATGAAGCTGTGCACATTCGTTTGGCCACCGCTGCAGTACTTATGCAAACTAGCATCTTACAGCACTTTACCTTCTGTTTTGTAAGGAACTCATAAGGTAAATCTTGTGAGTAAGCTCACCTTGGCAGCATGCATTTTCCTCTGTTCCTGGTCTGTGCTTTTGAAAGCCTCAAGGACAACTAAGAGAGTGCAATTCTGAAGGAATCAAAAGCATATACTCTTGGTTAAGCACTGGCTTGATCCTGTCATATCCCAGATTGACTTGCCAGTTTATATTATGACAAGCCTCTGCTAGGAAGCAAGCTTAACAGGAGGCTGAGTGCGTTAAATGTGGGTGAATGTAACCCCGGGGTGAGTTACTCACATTGCAGATCTGGTGATACACCGACCCTGAAAAAGCATAGTCTCTCACCCCATGGCTCTGCGACTGGTGTGGGGGAGAAGGCAGAGAGGGACAGAGTGGGATGGGGACACAACCCCCCCAGATCAGACTACAGATCCGTATGTAAATCATGGATTTTCTCTAGAGAGAATGTATCTCATTATCTGTAGCTCAGCTTTTAGCATCTAAACCCCACTGAGTTTTCCTAGTGCACTTAGTTAAAAATAAAGGTGAATATGCCTTACCTTAAATAAGCAAACATCAGCCAATGAAATAGATTTCACCTTCACGTCTATTTGGTAACACAGTTCAAGAGCCAGGAAATCCATAGGCTTTCTAACTTATTATACAGGAAGGTTGTTATTCCTTTTTACAAAGGAAAATTTTTCCACACAAAATCTGCTAGACTTGACAGCATCTCTCATGCATTCAAGTGCTGCCATGTGAGACAGATAAAAATCCCACCTGATGATAAGCTGTATGAGGGAAGAGGCATCTCTGACAGAGAAAGAAAAGCAGCACTTGTGGCTAATGGAAATAACGAAACAGTGATAAGTATTTTCCAAATTCCCTTTGCAAATTGAGGTTTTGAATATTAATTATTAGTGAGTATTTTAGCAACTTAACAGTGATGGTTACTTACACACTACTATAAATAATCAATCCATACTTTTTAAAATGCTGCCTTTGATTTTTGAGATTAGTAGAGTTTTCTCAACCTCTGATTCTTATCTCTGCAAATTTTGGGAAATGGACTATGATTTCTAGAGTTCTGTTAAAATCCGAATGGATTTAATTCTCTGGTTCAAAGTTGGTCTTGCAAAGACTTTTACATAATTGTTTTTTCTCATACACTTACCTTTGGAAGGAGTTTAATGTGAAAAAATTTTGGAAGAAATACATGTTTTATTTCCTATTTAGATTTTCAGATTTAAAATATTTAAATATTTCAAATTTTCAGAATATCAAATTTCAGAAGAATATCAAATCCCATTGGAATTTTAGTTTTAGTTCCAGCAGACCAGATGCCATGTGAATTTGCATCTGTGTAGTGTACGTGGTATCACTGAACCGATTCACGCAATTTGGCCTCCATGTTGGTTTCTGACCCAGAAAACAGTTTTTCAGTCTGCAGATCTGATACTATTTCATCTGGAATACTCAAGATTTGGTTACAGTTACCTTCTAACCCGATTTCAAGAAGGAATTTGAATTCTTAGGGTACCGCTCAGCCATGGCGAGGGGACACTGGCCAGTGCAGTCAGTGCCCATTCAACCCATAAGGACCACTCAGAGCAATGAGGTTACTAAGTGGGACTTAACCTTGTTTTGGGTGGGTCCTACGCGTGAAGTTCAGTACTGATCCTCTGCGTAAGGCTGAATTTCAGCTCTAGTTCCTAGACTTGCAGTGAGTACATTACAACTGACAGCCAAGAGTTTTTATAATGGATGCATTAGAAATAATTTAACTAGGAGACATGATAGTTGTATTTGTAAGTGTTTTCGAGTCATACTGCTTCAGAAATAATTCTGTTGCCACCACTTACTTGGGAACGAACACATACCTTGCAAAAAGATTTTCTGTTTTTGCAGAAATAGTGTAGATCCCTAACCTGCAGAGCATTCTGTCTAGAGAAGTCAGCAGACTCCCACTTTACTCCAGACCTCAAATGCTGACAGGTACCACCAGGACTCCAGAATAACTGCAAGTGGAAAGTGAATTCTGGGTATTCATATGTAAATTGAAATAACTGATGTCCTATTGTGCTTTTGCTTTCAAAAAAAAGAGAAGAAAAAAAGAAGAAGAAAACCCCCAAACATAATGAAGTATTTGCATATAAAAAGGTTTTAAACTTACATTCTTTGCTCATTGGCAATCTTTGGAAGCCCATTATTCTTTGCTGCTGTTAAATTTACCCAGAAAAACATTCACATTTCCGGGCAAGTAGAAGTTCATAAAAAATACTTTATTCTTGTTCATTTATTTCCATAGGATGTAGACCTTTCTAGACACAGGGCAATTATTTCTAGACACAAGTGGGAGAACAATGTAAGATTCTGTGGTGGTGTGGTGTGGTTTTTTTTAAATTATCCTGGCGAAAGGTTTAAAGATGCTATTTCAGTAGGAAGTCTTATTATAACAGCAAAGAAAATGTGGCTGTCTTCAGTTTCTAATCCTGAGTGTGCAGCTTTGTGACTAGGTAACCATGGGCAAACGGCTTATTCTTTTGGGGGTGAATGTTAGTCTTATTTCTACTGGTGTAAATCTGGAATAAATCCACAGAAGTCAGTGGAGTTACAACGCTAATCCAATGTTGTTTCCTCATCTGTGTAAGAGGGGCAAGGATATTTAGTTAATGTTGACTCTTCACTGTGTAAAATGCTACTACATTGTCATTCTTAGTGCAAAATTTGTACTGTACAGGTGAAAGAAACTGTTAACACACAAGGCGCTCATGCTTAACCTACTCTGCTAAAGACAAATCATAATATGTTGGCTTTCATTATAGCACCTCAAGCAATTTTTCCCATGACTACTTTCATTAGGGAAGGAAGACTGGTCTATTCTATTAGGAAAGCAACCAGATGCATGTAAATAAATTAACATCAAAAGATTACTAATTGTAAAATGTGCCTATGTCCTCCACTATGCTGCTTGGCCACGTACAGGTCAAAAGTGAGCATTTTAAGTTTAAAATAAGCAGCTTTAATTCTGCTAAGTAATGTGTTGTTACATATACACTGAGAGAGAATAAAATATACAAAGCCAAAAGAATTATTGCCAGAAGTGATCTGCAGCTTTCAGGCAATCCTTCTAACATTTTCCTGTCTCGTTGTTTCTGTCTATAAATGAGAAACATCTTTGTAAGAAGTAGCAAGGATACCAGACATGAAAGCCTTAGTATATGTCTATCCAATGCAAATAGGAACATGACTGTTTAATTCGTAATAACTCAGAACTAGTGATTCATGAAGTGATCATGGCCTGGGACACGGTCACAAAGCAAGGAGGGGAAAGTAAAACTGCAATAGCAATAATTTCCACTCCTGTTCTGAGGTTCATGCTAGTAGTTCTCAATGCATTTTTCAAAAATGGGTGTATTATTCCCATTTCGCAGCTGTGGAAAGTGATTCCACTAGGACAAATGCCTTGCCTAAACGAATCAGCTGGTGAACGAGGTGGGAGGAAGCCATGCAGCAGAGCACTGGGAAGTGAAGGGTGGGAGCAGGGCAGCCATTTCCAGCAGCAGCCATCCCGTGGAGCTGTTCCCATCCCTGCTCTCACAACTGGAAAGAGAACCTTGGCATACCGGCTCCCACCATCCAGCCACTGACATTAGATGAAAGGTACAAGACAGAAAGGTACCACATAAAATAGCATCAGCTTGCTAGAGAACCTTTCCTTGTGAATGACTGTCTCAAGTGTTTGGATCTCCTTTTCTTTTTCCAAATACCACTCTTCTCAACCATGTGTTAACACTGACATTTTGCATTACATTGTCAACTAACAACTTACCAGTCTGCTTTGTTATCCCCTCTGCTAGTGTTGCAATGACAGGGAGACCAAATGAAGTCTTTGCTCTGTGTTGTTTTCCATGCTCTAATCTTTCCAGGGCTTCAACTATGATCTCTTGAAATAGGTCTGTAGTACACAACTTTCCAGCGTGGACCAGCTCAGGTTTGTGCAGCTTGCAAGGTCTAGTGAATTCAGACAGTAGCTTCCTTCTACCCTAGCCAGCATGATTGCATCCAGGGAGAGAATTTTTCCAAAGAAAAACATTGTTAAACCAGTTCTGTATTAACCAAGAATGTTTTTACACCGAACTCTTGAGCTGGCAGTGTAGCTGGAGTAGCTTAGGCGCCAGCTGCCAAGTATTTACACAGAATTTCAAGCTGACTTGTTCAATTCATGCTATGATTGCTACATTGCTACTAGTTCCTCGGTCATCATGCTACTTAGCTTGGTTTTATTAACCAAGGAATATGCTAGACTTATCGTTGCTGCCAAAACATCTGCAATAAAAAACAAAGATATTACAACAATCATTGCAAATTACACACTGGGAAAACATCTTACTCCCAACATTAGGCTTTTGTATATTCACGTGCTAAAAGGAAAAGAAGCAACAATATTTCCTAGAAAGTTTTAATTTAGGAAAGAAATTAATCAAGTAACTTTTTCATAGCCTCTATAAATTAGCAATAGTGCTGGTTTGCCCAACTTGTCCTGAAAATGAGCTCATTAAATCTAATTGGACACACTTTATAGCAAAGAATCGTATGATAAAACTATTAATTTTATGTCCAATTAGAAAAATACTCTGTGGTGTTCAGCACTGATTCCAGTGGTGGATGTCTGCCAAGATACATTTAACTAAAGTGTACATGTGGGTTAGATTAATACATTTTGAGATAGAATCAACCCTGACAACAAGGAAGTTATCTATTAGAGGCAACAACTCAAAGATCAGAGCAAAATTGCTTGTTAAAAGAAAACATAAGCTTGGGAAAATATCAATGTTTCCTAAAATTTATTACCTCTGATTTAAATAGATGGCTTAGCAGAAGAGAGGATTTTCTTAAGATCTTGTAACTTGACCACAGTGAATCAAAATGAATGAGCACGTGCCTTGCAAGTAGAAAGTAGGGCTCATATCCTGCCCTACAGCCAAAAGCAAAGGGAAAATGCACACTTAAGTGATGCAAGGATAAAATCCAGAGAGCCTATTTATGCACTTCTTACAGGCCTAACAAAGTCTGGTCTCAGCAGGGTGAATCAAAGAACTGAAATTACACATGTAAGGTCCATATTCTCAAAGAAAAGAATTAGACACTTCCCAGGGTAGCCCAGAATGCCACACAAGGGCTTGGTGGCCGGCCAGTATAAAATCCCGAGGATAACACACGTCTGAGCATTTCTCCTTTCCTGGACTTTGGAGCTTCTACCCACTCAGGCTACACAGCACAGAACCTTCCCCTCACTCTAATGGCCTGACCAAGCATGGCTGATTCTTTCTAGAAAAATGTAGTGGCTGAAGAACAAGCCTAAACTGTGGTCTCAAGTCTCTCATTAGCTTTGAATGTTTATCTCATGATTACCTAACGTAAAATGCATTGATAGCTCAGGGCACAGCAGGGAAGAATTCACTCTTTGCCTGACTTCCAGGTCCCTACCCTTACTCTCCATGCCTGCAGAGCCTGGCACTGCCCTGCCTGCTTTCCTTCCAGTCTCATTCCTGGATGCCCAGGAGCCCAGCTGCAACAGGGCGTGCCCCAAAGAGACCTCCCTAGCCTGAGACAGGGCATTTGCAACCCCAAATCTCCACTGCCCTGGGTAACTGCTTTGACCAGTAAGCAGCTGCACTGAAGAAGCCACAATAGTCTCACTTTTAAATAGGGTAACTTGGCTGTCATGCTTTACACTGAAAAAAATACAGTCCTTGTGTGATATACACATAAGTTTATATCTCACCTAGTCATTCCTGATTGCATCATGGTGGACTTCTGTTTTCACAGAGTAGGCACCTACTTTCACAGAAAAGAGCGATAAGCAGAAGTCTCATTTGAAGCATTGAGAGAGCTTCCAAGTCAAGTAGGAGCATGCCATCTCCAGCAGGAGGTTTTCTGAGGAACACAGGATTTTGTAGATTAATTTCTTATGTTCTTCAACAACTTCTTGTCTTTAGGCACTGAAGGAATGTCCCTAGAACTCCTCCTGGCTGCAAGTTATGGAATGTTCTAACAGCCCAGGATTTGTTTTGCACAGACACTCAGAATGTTGGCTAAAACCAAATAGCTTCCTGAGATCTTGGCACCAGGTAATGCTCACTCAGTGAATTAGATCTCTCAAACAGGATAGTTGGTTGTTGCTGAGATGGCAATAAGAGTTGTCATTGCAAGGCTTCAATATGCTTCTCAAATGGCTTCCTTCTCTGGATCAGCATTTCCCAGAACAAAACCTCTTATTAAATCTTTAGTAAGAGAACAGAGTATTTTAGAATAGAGATTAAAATACCATATCCAGAACATAAATGTTGTCTCATTCTATCTCCTTCATTCTTAAACCACTTTTCATTGTAATGGAACAAAATTTAACTCTTAGCAGAGGACTGAGCAATAGACCTAAGCACACTGACAAGCGCTGATTGGCCTTGTGTGCATAGAATTTAACCTTGGTCAATCTTTTTCATCCAAACAATATGACTGTCTGGCACAGATTCGTGCCTCGCTGCTCTTTGCCACCTGCAGAGGAACATGATGCCTGACCAGCCAACCCCGCCTGCGTGAGAGGAAGCTAACAGATAATGTGCAATAGAACTTTATTTTTTCCCCAGTATGTGTTTACTCTGCATCACAGAAAATCCATTTGTCAAATATTAATTGAATTCACCAACATTTGGCATATTTGCATAACTATTATGAAATGGAGCATTATCTCCCTTGGTATTATACCCATTTGCCTTAGATGGTGTCTCTTTGATCCATTAATCATGTTTCCTGTATCCTCCCACAGAAACTTAATTGCTCACATCCTGCAGAATCCACTCACAAAGAAAGAAATTAGCTCTATGTAAATCTAAGGTTATTACCTTGCCTCTATAAATGTAAAACAATTAAATTATCCTCTAAAAAGGACAGTGATAAAATTCCAGATGAGCACTGATCACCCAGGAAAGCAGACTGAGGCAATTTTATTGGGCCAGTGGGAAAAAAATGTTTTTGCTTTACCAAGGACGTTCCTGAGGCAAATGGTACTGCTGTCCACGTCTTTCTCCACCACCGCTGCTGTCCCCTTTACTGACTTCAGTATTACTTCAGTATCTGAAACAAAGGGACAGATTCAATAGAAGCCTCCGATTTTAGGGCTGATGTAGGCTCATACGGCTGGGTACAGCATCTAGGCATTACTAGAACCATGAGGGACGATCCTTAGATCATCCAGATCATCATAGATCCATGTGAGCACACCAACAGGGAACCCCTTAAAGGTGCAGCTATCTAGCACTACCTTATAGGAAATACTGAGAGAAGGAATAGATCTTGAATTCCACCTCTCAGACCTCTATGCTTTTCAGAAAATATATCTTTAGCCTCAAACCTCTGCTAAATATAGGAATCCACATTTAAAAAAAAAAGCTGGGCAAAGCTCTTTTTTTTTTTTTTTTCCCCAAGAGGAGCAGGTGGTAGGAACTGCATCAACTTAACAGCAGTTTGGTGGTCACAGCACTTGTGGAGGAAGTGGGAAAGTTTCAGTATTTTTTCATACAAGTCAGAGTCAACTCCCACAGAGATGTTCTAACCACCAAGCACAGCTCTTTCTAGGAAGATGGGATCATCTGCCTCTTCCTGTGAAGCCATGCCGCTGTGCAAAACATAATTCACAATTAATTTGGCTATAGAGAGAGAGAGCAGATGACTCTAAACAGGCTGCTCAGACAAAACCATGGAAAACAGAAGGTCCAATTGCCTCTTCTCTCCAATCACAAAAGAAAATAGTAGCATGTTTTGTGCAGAACCCTGTGCAGTTGTTGTGTTGCATGTACTTTGAATACGCTAGATGTTGACCTGTATAAAAATAAAAAAAGTAATTCCTGAATCTTGTTCAGGTTTAGATTTTGAGTCATTCAGTCCTGTCAACATTAGAACAGCTTGGGCATGTAAAGGTCAGCAACTCTAGAAGCTAAGGGATCTTTAGGATTAAAAAATGCTAACAACTTCTAGACTTCAGTAGCTTAGCAAGGCTTTTCAGGAACAGGATTCCGGGACTTAGTTCCATTTATGAGATCAATCCCAAAGAGACTAAGCCAAGATCACACCCACAGAAATCTATGGTCTTGCAGAAAACTGAAGCTCAGACTCCAGTTTACCAAACTGGCATCTAAGTCATTAATCAACTTCCCTTCCACATTTTCTTCCCTCAGACTTGACTCTTAAATGTACTGCTTTGCAGTCACTAAAGACCCTTTGTTCTTTCATCCCTCCTTGGTAATATTTATCAAAATTATGACAGAAAATGTCCCAGTGTCTGTAGAGAAAATGATTTCTGTTAAAAAGAGTAAAGTGGGAGCAATAAGAACCAGTATATCACTGCTTCATGTTCACTGCTTTCTTCTAAACACAAATTTGTTCACTCTGCAGCTTTTTCCAAGTTCCTCCTCTTGGTGCAAATTAATTCTCACTCCCTGTAAATTTTTCTTCACCATCCGTTCCTTTTGTAAGGTTCTCTTTGAAACATATTTTCTCCATAAAGCCTTTTAATGACTCCATCTATATAATAAGTTTCTTTCTACTAAAGAAAACATCAAAGCTAATTTGTGGTAGAAGTGTAATCTGGTGTATCACAGGTCTGTCTGATCAGAGAGTCTGTTTGATTTAGACTGTGAAGGTCTTGATCAGACTAGGATCCACTCTTTTACACTGCGGACATTTTGCTGGTATTCCATAAACAATATTAAGATATTATAACAGATATCCAAGGATAATGGCATGTACTTTCCTGCAAGGAGACCTGCATTCTGTACCTTATCCCTTAAGTCACCCACTGTGGAAGTTGTCAGAGATGGCAGAAGCCAGCAGTAAGGAAAGGGAGTATCTAGCACACATTGTTAGTTGCTTTATGTATAAATGACTATTAAGACATCAAAAGGGATTCTGATTGAATCAGTCATTAAGTTGGCAGGACCTGACCATTCATTTTTCTTTATGATTTCATCCAGAACCTTTTACCTCTTCTTTGGTGATTTGTACACTCAATGCCTTAAGCTATTCTTCAAGATGTTCTTACATTAATTTTATTGCTTACAGCACAGCATTTGGATGCACATCTGAGGGAAACTGAAGCTTGTGAAAACTCCAGCACCTCCTGTATTCAATGTAATAAACATAAGCAATCAAAAGGAGGAGGGAAACAATACAAAACAAGACAATTTAGGTTGGAGTAATAATTTTTAAATTAGAAAAAAATTCATTTTCTCCTGGTTTCATCTGTACTACATGCTGAAAATATGATGCTTACTACTAATGTAGGACTAAACTAAAAAAGCTTTTTTAATCACATAAGAAGGTCTTTTTCTAGAAGGTAAAATTTTAAGCCACTTAAGAGGTCTTGCTGGAGTAGAATCCGTTATTTAAAGGAAATTACCAGAAAATCAAGCACTGTTCTATTTTCTGCTTGAAACTACCTGTAATAAAGCATGTAATGTTCAGTATAGTTTCTGAAATGGAATAGAAGTAGATATTACTAGAAGAAACAAAGGAAGGGTAGCCAAACAAGATATGGCACAGTAATTGAGAAAAGCTGGCAAAGACCAGCTGTAAACTCACTGGACTGAGCATAATTGGTCTATTTGTGCACATAGTTACTATGCATATTACAACAATTGGAGAAAATTCTGCGTAAAGTTCCAATATGTTTTAGAAGGCTGAACACAGATCACAAAAATTTTAGTAAATGAATGTGCACGCACACATACGCTGGTGTCACTGCGTGATTAGGCAGACTGGTTCCAAGGACATGCAGCAGTATAGCTACATGGGGCTCCTTTTTGCCTGTAAAAACCTGAATCCAGCTCAGTTCTGTCGGCTTCAAGCTTTGGGAGAGTTCATTTGTTTGTGAGTCCATTCTGAAATGACCTTACATAGCACCGTGGTTCATACATGAATAATAAGCTCTGAAGTGCTTGGTGCTGCTCTTACAATCCCAAGGCTGGTTGTCTTCCGGAGACCCAAGCCATTAAACTGGACTAAGGACGCTGGGTGAAGTCCCAGGGCCATTCGTGACAGAGAACGGGCATTGCTTAAGGTTGCTGTTGATTCCCTAATAAGAGCTTCTGGACAAATGTCATAAGAAAGTATGCATTTTCTTTTTTTCTGTAAGACAACACCATTTATATCTAAACCCAGATCTGGGTTTGCAGCCATTTCTTTGTCTTTCCAGGATGATAATTTTAGGATGTACATTGTATTTAATTTAATTACATGTAATTATCCTTTTACTTAGCTTTCTATGCCTCATATTTTGCTGCTTTTTTCTTTTTTAACTGTAGCATCTTCTTTATGACTAGAATCTCCAAGTTGAGAATTTATACAGGTGCAGCTCTGGATACAGTTGCTTTGGTACCGGAAAGCGTAGCTTTGCAGCCGTCTATTACGTGATACAGAGTATAATAACGAAAGCTACCCTTCCACATCTGTCAAGAAAATTTATCTCCAAATCATTCTCAGGCAGAGACTATTATAGGCTGTACTTGCACGGGTTGGCCATAGTAGATTAGTCAGTCTCAAAAAATAAAGATTAGCCCTTTTTCCTTGTTGGGAAACTCCATCTGTGTTGCAAAGCTTACAGGTAGAAAACACACTTAATGCAAACTATTTAACAAAAGCACTTTGCAGTTTTGAGACTGTATGAACCGGAGGATTACAAGCCTTTGTAAAACCACATCCTGTTAGTTCCTGGCGGTCATGATAATTAGACGCCCGGTGTCAGGTGCTAAAAGAGATAAAACAGCATGGGAGAAGTAATCACAGATCAAGCCAAAATGAACCATAGGGAAACATTTGAGACCATATGATAATGTGGTATGTGACACTGAGGAATACCGAACGCAGGGAAAGGCCAATTCAAACTGAGAGAAGTTCTCCTTTCATTCAGATACTTCAGTAATCAGCAAGGAGACAAGAGACGGAAAACTGCATTACCGACTAATGAGGTGTTAGGATGGTAAAGGGACTGGAGCATCTCCCCTATGAGGAAAGGCTGAGAGAGTTGGGCTTGTTCAGCCTGAAGAAGAGGAGAGTGAGAGGGGACCTTATCAACACATACAAA
>BOSO01012093.1:0-21906 GCA_018403395.1 Gorsachius goisagi | reverse complement strand
GAAGTCCTGTGTAAGATGCTCTAGGTGGCCCTGCTCTAGCAGGGGGCTTGGACTAGATGATCTCCTGAGGTCCCTTCCAACCCTGTGATTCTGTGATTCTGTGACTCGGGGCGGGGCGGGGGGGGTAGCGTCTGAATATGACACTTTCTTTAAAGCTCTTCCTTCAGAGGTGTTCAAGGAGAATACTTAATTCTTGCAGGGTGCCAAGTCCTGCGCAAGGGTGAGCTGTCAGGTGGTTGTACAGTTCCATTACTGGATCTCAGAAAACCTACAAAACCAGTGCTTCCCTGCTGAAGATGGAGAAAAGCCTGCAAGCCTCCTGTGGGAGTGGAAGAAAAAAGTGGCCAGTTAAGAATTTCTAATGAAGAAAGGAGCAAGGGCTCCTGTGTGGCATTAAGAGGTGTAGGTTGCATATGTTGGTCTACTTGACCTGGACGCAGGACAGGGAATCTGTTCTCTCAAGGTACATGAAGGCAGCTCCAGGCTCACTAATCTTATATCCAGGCTTAACAGTCCTGCAGAGCACACCAAGGCAACATGCCTGTGCCAGCATCTCTTGCAGCAGTTCATAGAATCATAAAATCATTGAGGTTGGAAAAGACCTTAAAGATCATCAAGTCCAACCGCTAACCTAACACTGCCATCCCACCACTAAACCATGTCCCTAAGCACCTCATCCATCCGTCATTTAAATACTTCCAGGGATGGGGACTCAACCACTTCCCTGGGCAGCCCATTCCAGTGCCTGACAACCCTTTCAGTGAAGAAATTTTTCTTAATGTCTAACCTAAACCTGCCCTGGTGCGACTTGAGGCCATTTCCTCTTGTCCTATCGCCCATTACCAGGGAGAAGAGGCCGACCCCCATCTCACTACCCCCTCCTGTCAGGCAGCTGTAGAGGGTGATAAGGTCTCCCCTCAGCCTCCTCTTCTCCAGGCTGAACAACCCCAGGTCCCTCAGCTGGTCCCCATCAGCCTTGTGCTCCAGACCCCTCACCAGCTTTGTTGCTCTCCTCTGGACATGTTCCAGCAACACAACATCTTTCTTGTAGTGAGGGGCCCAAAACTGAACACAGTATTTGAGGTGAGGCCCTCACCAGTGCTGAGTACAGGGGCACGGTCACTTCCCTACTCCTGCTGGCCACACTATTCCTGATACAAGCCAGGATGCCATTGGCCTTCTTGGCCACCTGGACACACTGCTGGCTCATATTCAGCCGGCTGTCAACCAGCACCCCCAGGTCCTTTTCTGCTGGGCAGCTTTCCAGCCACTCTTCCCCAAGCCTGTAGCACTGCATGGGGTTGTTGTGACCCAAGTGCAGGACCCGGCACTTGGCCTTGTTGAACCTCATACCATTGACCTCAGTTCATCTGCTGATGGAATAAACGTCCTCTGTGATAGGGAAGCATGGACAGTCCCACTGTCAGGAGCCCTTTCCTAGGACAGAAGAAGGCCTACACTGTGATTTGAGCTCCTGACTGCACACTGCAGGCCACCTCAGCAGCAGGCTTCACAGTCATACAACCCTTCTTCAACTTCAGACACAAAAAATGAAAATTATTTCTTTGAAATCTGTGTTTTCATGTAGATTCACACCGCAAGATGTTTGTTATTTATGGAAAGCATTCTGTTCCTGAAAATAAATTCAGATTTTTCCCCAAGTATCTTAGGAATCTGTAGATAACTCCTCCAAGTATCATTCTTTTCCCCCAGGAGAAATGTGACCAGACTGTCTCCAGTTTTATATATGTCCAGCTAGATGCACTGATATTACTGCATCGCTATTCACCTTTTATAAAAGGAACACCATCTACTTCACTAGGGGAAAGAAATAATGCAGGCCTGTAATTCTGTGATTCTAACAGGTGTAGTAACAAGTAAAACACATTACAGTATTAAAATGACTGCTAAATCCCTCTTTTTCAGTATATGTATGTAAATTAAGCAGTAGCAGAAATAATTCTGCAATACATTGACAAGAAAACACCCTTGAAACAAAATTCTCACCCAGCATGTGTAGGTTTCATAACACGTCTTTTTCCCAATAGTATATTTGAGGAGCATATATTTGACCTCTTTCACATTTTCTAAGTAGAGGATTCTAAAATCTATAATCTCAATTACTCTCTTAATAGACTGTCTTCGGGGTTTTCTACCTGTTGACCTACAGGATAAAGCTATTTAGAAGAGATGTTATTGTGGAGATCACTGCCATAATGAAAATGCTGAAGGACAAAAAAATCCAATAAGGAGACTGGAAAACACATTTGGAAGCACACTGCTCACGTTTAATTTATTCAGTATGCATACTGTGAAACATCTGGGTGTCTTTAATGTACAATCAGGTATTAACTTGGTACCAGCTATTACAGTCAGCAGTTTGCAGCAAGTTGCAAGCACTTGACAGAAAGCAAATTATCTCCCTGACTGATCCCATAGCACAGAAGTCTGTGAATAAGAAGGCAGTTTAGCAGTAAAATGCAGAAGACAGGGAAGAAATAGTATTTGACTGCTATGATACTTCTTCTTCCTGTGCTCAGGTCTTTTGGTTTGCAGTCCTGTATTTTTTTTAGTGCATTCCTGTGCGGCCATGCATCTGCACACACCAAACCGCTGAAGTTCTACCATGTAATCTCAGCCCTCCTGGCTTTAGTCTTGTAGGGCACAACACGGTGGGTTACTATGACAGTGCAAAATTGTTTTTTTCCTTTTTCTAGAAGAAACTGCCATAGAAAGTAGCTGTGTTTTGCAGTCACATTTCACCGCGAGAAAACCGATTATCTCCTTTGTGCCTGATCGGTTATAAGTCACAAGCATTTCTTCTACTTTTGCAGCAGCAGCTCAGACCCTGGGAACGTACTCAACGCAAAAACAGCCTGGCACAGCCTCTCTTCATCCATACATGCAGCAGAATTGCTCCTCTCAACATGAATAACAAGTTTTTGCTCAGTTTTATGTTCCTCATAAATCAAGGGTATCAGATGACTCCACTTTCAAATCCCAACTGCTGCAGGTCTCACACAGATGATAAATGGTCACTCTTAGAAAGAAGACTAAAACATGAGCAAACGAGTATTGCATCAGACTTACAAGGAGCAGACATTAGTTAGAAAAGAGGTTTATAAAAGACAGATCAGCACTAGTTACGAGGTTTACGAGGTCAGGGTAGCAGTACGGGCCCGCTCACGGTAGAAGCAACTTAGCCAGCCGCACGCAAGCCGAGATGATAGAGCACTGTTAAGTCCGGGGGTACTGTCAGAGCCTAAATTCATTCTTTCTACTCATACAGCGCATCCAAAAAGAGCATTGAACAAGGAAGTGACATAAAGGTAAAACTGGTGGGGTGGAACCAGCAGTGCTGAGCCGCCTTCTGCTCCCTCGCCATTCCCAGTTTAAGCCGATGCCCCTCCCGCACGAGCTGTAACACTTGGGAACCCTGTCTGAGGCCTGTGATGTAGCGCACTGACGGAATGATTGCAATAAACCCCTCTAAATGCACACTGCGATCGCCTGATGAAGAACAGAGGATCTGACAGGTAGAGAAGGACAGGGAGCCAAAGAGCCCTCTTTTCCTCCAGCGCCCCTTTTATAGTCGCCGCGCTCGGCCTCAGCAGCCAGTCACCGCTTTCCTCAGTTTCCATTGGTCGCCGGAGGGAGGGGGCGGGGCTCAGGTGCACCGGGAGGCGGGGAGGGCTGGCCCGGTGGCGCATGCGCCCTGCTGTGAGCCTGGGGCGCTGGGCGGGGCGGCGGCACGCGGCGAGGCAGCGCTGCGCATGCGCGGAGGGTGCGTCCCGCTGCGGCGCTCGGTTTCCCGCCGCGTCCGCTGTCATTGGCTACCCGGGGTGAGCGCGCGCCGTGACGCGGCGGGAGGAGGCAGCCGTTGGCGGCGGCCGTTGGCGGCGGCCGGGGGGGGCCCAGGCGGCGGCGGTAGAGGCGGCCGGTAGGTGAGGGCAGCCCCGCCGTGGGGTCGCTTCCTTCCCCCTATCCCGAGGGTGGGCGAGGGCGTGCCGTCCTTTCTCGTCCCTCCGCATCGCCCCTCCCCAGCTCGGGCTGGTCGAGCTGCAGCGGCCGCGGCCCCGGCGGCGGCTCCCGGTGACCGATCGGGGAGCGGCCCGAGCGGGCGCGGGGCCTGCCGGGCGAAGCTCGCTGGCGGTGGGGCGCTCCCGGGGGGCCGGCGTGTGCTCCTGCTCTCCGAGGTGCCGTAATCCGGGGAAGGCTGGCTTCCTTCGGATGGTCGCGTGTTTCCTGATGGCTTCGTACTGCGACTGAATCCGTGCAGACGTTGATTACTGTGGCGTTTGCGTCATCTGCTTCTGCTGTTGCCCTTTAAGTGTTAGATCTAGGCTTCGTATTGTTCATCCTCTAAGTTTTTCCTTTCTTGGGGGAGGAATGTACTCATTTTCTCCCTGATTACGCGTACTGATAAACTTCTGTGTTTTACCTCATCAGCGGAATCGGGGAAGGCTGCCAGGAACCACGCTGTTCTGGCCCTGTTTATTCTGTGATGAACTTGGGATTCATTGGCTTAAAAACCCTCTACCAAAAGTATCTTACGGATAATTCTTTCGGTTTTGCACCTCATCTGATTTCGTTATTTTTTTTATTTATGATGTTGAAAAGAAGTCTTTCCAGGTGTAACACGTTGGTTAAATTGTTAGTGCTATGTGGATTGTTTGCTAGTAAAGATTGAGGGGGGGTTAGTTTTGGACTAGGCTGCATGTTAAGCTGAAAAAGTCTTTTCTTTGCTGTGCAGATAAAAGTTATAACTGTGAGGAAAATGGGAAGTGATCTGTGGAACCAGCAGATCCCGGTTCCACAGGAAAATCTACAGGGAAACATCATTTGAAATGGCAGCTTAAGAGAACTCAAATAAAAAAGTGCCAGTGAGCAATTTTAGTGTTCTAGTGAAATGCTTGGCATGGAGACTGTTGTCAGAGTTTCAGAGTCTTCAAGGCAGAAAACCTTGGGCTGCAGTCAAAAATGTTAACAAACTCATTATCTTATTCTTATAATTGTTATGAGAATATTTCAATACCAATCGCCTAAGTGACCAGCCTACTTTACTGTGTGGGGTGGTTTTCCTAGTTGGTTTGTTTTGGTTTTTTTTTATCTTCCCAGGAGTTGGAATGGTGTTCGCTATTCACTTTGCAGATGTGCCTGTCTGGTCCACAGCATAGAAAGTGAACGTAGTGCTGTTGCAGAGTTTGCTGCGTAACATGGTAATTCAAAAGCAGTGCCTTTTGTGACATTGAGGAAGACAGTGCCAATGTTGTTGGGTACAGTTGGAACAGATGCGAACCGCTGTAGCTCACACTCCTAGGTACCATGATAGATTTATAAGATTATGGCAGTATCCAGTTTTCATAGCTGATTTACCCATGTCATTTATGCAGTTTCTGTTTTTCATGTTGTTCTTCTAGAAGTTGATTATTCAGTGTTTCCAAAGATGAAGAGGAAAGTTGCAAAAGTTGGAAAATTGAGGCTTAGTCCTAATGAAGAAACCATGCTTCTGAAGGAAGAATATGAAAGAAGAAGAAAACTGAGGCTACAGCAAGTATGCCTGTGTTTTTGCATGTTGTGTATTTCATTTAATGATATAACAAATAATTTAGGAAAATTAACTGAAAACTTATTTAAATTAAACTAAATTCCAGGGTCATAATATTATATCTTAGGTTTGTATTTAGTTTGTAATTTTTTTCCTTTTCTCATGTTTATTTACTACTTAGTGCATATTCTGCTTGTGATACCTTCTCAGTTAGATTCACTTTGACCTCTGTTCCAGAATCTCTTCTTCCCTGCCAGCTTCATGGTATCAACCATTTTTGTTTGGCTGTGAACATGCAGTTGTCTCTCTTCTGCTGATGTGTCACTTGCGGAAGGATTCAAACTTCTTAGTGTTCCCGGTGTTTTCACAGTGATCATGCAGAAGAAATAAGACTACTACTGCTAATACAGAACTTCACAGCTTTCCACTAGATGAACTGAATTGCTACAATATGTCATAGAATCATGGAGTGGTTTGGGTTGGAAGGGATCTTTGAGGATCACCTAGTCCAACCCCCACTAGACACCGTCCACTAGATCAGGTTGCTCAGAGCCCCATCCAGCCTGGACTTGAACACTTCCGGGGATGGGGCATCCACAGCTTCTCTGGGCACCCTGTTCCAGAGCCTCACCATGCTCATAGCTCTAAATGCTTTAAGGTCTGCTCCTTTTAGAATGTATGAGATGATGTACAGACATGTCCTGAAGAATTAAGGTACTCATCTTCCGTTTCTGTTCTGCTGTCCTGCTGTTAGAACACAGGGCTATTTCTCCATTTTTTTTTTTCTTACTCTTTTCTTAGTCTTCCTCTGGTTTGTCCTACAGAAGCTGTTCAGGTCTTTCACATCTTCAAAAACTATGCATCTTCAAGATGTTTGCTATATACTAACCTTTCACCCCTGTTGGGCTTTTTTCTTGTTATGTTTTTCTCTTTAGCAAAGAGTTTTACTGACAAAGTGGAAAACAGAAACTTAGTGAACAGACTTTAATTAATCAGTAGTTGCTGATTTCCTTTACACCAAGTTGCATTGTAATAGGAGTCTTTAATAAATTATTGTGTTGTATTTTTGGAGGGAAGGATGTTCCAGGCGGTTTTTGCATTTTGTTTGTCAGTTGGACTTTAACTGAAACATTTAACGAAGATTAAATTTACTTTTTAAACATTAATTTTGCAAAAAGGTAACAGCAGCTTTAAAGAATGTCTGAGCAGATTGTTAATGGAATAGGAGATGAGATGGGAAGCTGAAAGGAGGGTAGAGTATGTTGTGGAAAGACTTGCTGCAAAAATATTGTGCTTTTTTAAGTTGCTGACAAAACATAAAATTTCTACAGGTTAGAGAGCAACAGAAGTATATCGCCTTGCAGATAAGACAGAAAGTAAAGCAGAGGAGAGAAGAACAACTGCATCAGTTAGAGGAGGCACTGAGAGCTGAATGGCAGAAAGCGCAGGATGAAAAAATGAAAGCCTTAGAAAAATTGTATTTATCAAGCTTAAGAGCGATTGGTGAGGGTCACCGACAAGCCAAGGAGAACGTAAGTAAAAGAGCTTAATATTGTTGTCAGAGAAATTCTCGGTGTTCTAGAAATACCGAGATTGCTGTTTGGCTTCTTTATATTACTGATCTTGCAGTCCTAACACCTAAACCAACAGCTTTTTTAAGAATGGAAACTTCTTACAAATGTTTATGTGCTTTTTTTAAGTTAACCTTTCCACAAGACCAGGATTAAATGTCTAGCAGGCCCATCTGCTCAGGCTTTTGCTGTGCAACCTCTTAAAGTTATTTTGTTTATGTTAGATTGTACACATACATGATAGTGTATGTTTGTACTTTACTAAAATGCACATGGTGCATCATTGTTTCAAGTATGCCAGTAATACAGTAACCTTTTTCTCTATCGTGTAACAGTATCTTTTCTATGATTAAGAAAATACACAACGTTTTTTTTTCCTTTAGTGCTTGAGTGACGTGGAATATCTTGGTAAGGGCTTCAAAGGCCTTTGTCCAGACCTCACACTGGTCTTAGTTCTGCACCTTTAAACTATTTTCACTTTCTTTAAAGCCCTATAACTTGTGTAGACTCTCTTTGAGAGATCATTGAGGTTATTGGGTAGAAATTTTCCCTAGTTTTGACTCTGAACCTGATCTATAGAAATCAGCGGTGCCACAGATTTCTTGTGTGAATTTTGTAGACAAGCTTACTTCCTGAATTAGTCAGGCTTTCTCACCCAAGTAAAAGAGCATTATACTTTTCCATATCTCAGTGTCTCTACATCAGCTTCTTTGTAAAGTCCTTTCCAATGCTAGGATGGATGAGTTTGTGGAAAAGTATGGTACCAATGCCATAGAAACAGAGAACTAGTCATAAAGAAATGTTTCTGTTGATACACAACTGTTGTAATTAATGACTGAAAGGTAGTAACATGCTTTGTCTGTACAGTTTAGTTTGCTAAAATGTGTAAGTATATTTATATTACCCTCTTCATCAAAAAGATACAGAGAGAAGTTGAGGTTTCCACATCAATATGTGGTTACATTGGCTGAGGAATGTGGCAAATTTGCTGCTGGTGGTGGTAGAGAAGAGAATAAAGAAAATGGCAGAGAAAGAAAAATTAATTTGAGATATCACACTGATAGTATGAGAAGTGTGTAAAATCCTGTATTAAATGCTTGCAATATTTTATTGTTAAGGAACCTGACTTAGAAGCTCTGGCAAAGCAAGCAGAGGAAAGGAAACAAAGAGCAGAGAAGAGACATAGGAAAGCCCTGAAAGAGCAGAAGTATCAAAAAGAAAAATTACTTCGTGAGCAAGCCCGGTATGCAATAGTTACGTAGTTTTATTAAGCATAGAATTCATATTAGTGTCAGAAGATGGAAGGCAAAAATCTTGATGCCTTTTGCTTGGAGCTTTTTTAATCTTGAAATTTTATGAGTTAGAGAATTAATGCTTATGGATTTTGATAAGAACTGTAGTTTTAAATCCAAGACAAAAAATGTGAAGTATACAAGCTGGCCTTAGAGACTCTCAGT
This sequence comes from Gorsachius goisagi, assembly GCA_018403395.1. Lineage (NCBI taxonomy): Eukaryota > Metazoa > Chordata > Aves > Pelecaniformes > Ardeidae > Gorsachius > Gorsachius goisagi. The sequence continues at coordinate 13,330 of BOSO01012093.1, read as the reverse complement.
GAGTGGGGGGCCTTTCATCTCTATATCACTATTTTCAGTCTAGATTGTTGGCTGACAGTTCTTCAGTGACATATGAAATTAAATGTTCTCAGGCCAGTTCCTAATGGAGAGTTACCAGCTTGAAGAAAAACTACCTATTGCATTATTTGTCATGATCTTCCTTCTTAGCATTTTTGGGGTCTTTTTTGGTCGGTTGGTTTTTTTAAGCAGATTGGACCAAACTTGAGCTGGCACAAAAAATGAGCTGTGTACTCTTGGGGATAGTTGTGCTTGAGTAGAGCTCAGACCTGTTAATTAAATACATAATGTCCACTTGTCCACTCTTGAGCAATTAAAATATGTTGAAGTAATGCAGTGCTTTCTGAGAATTTAAGTGAAAAGCAGGGACTTTGTTTTGTTCTTTAGAAGCTTGCGTGTATTAACATTTTTGCATTGCTTCAAGACATCAATTTTCCAGTGCTGCTTTCCAGCATGAGTTCTGTTGACTTTTCAGTGTGTTTGTCCATCTCGATCTTCCAAGCATTCAATTTGGGTACATCTGAATCTGTTCGTTTTTAGGTTTGCCTTTTACTTTGCACAATGTCGTCGTTGTTGCTTGAATAATTTTCCTTTTCTCTTTTGTGTTTTGGGTTGGGGGTTTTTTTGTGGCATTTGTTTGTTTTTGTGTTTTCCCCCAAGACGAACAAATGCACGTAAACATGCTCTGGAAGTGGAAAGACAAAGAGCAGCCAAAGTCGCAAGCCTTCCGCCTCCTCCGCCACGTCCTCTTGAGGTATGTATCCATGAAGCCATAGTGATCACAATTTCAGGGTACCATAGAACGTAATGATTTATTCATTGGCCTGACTCCTCACAACAGGATATCCAGAATTGCTATTTGCATGCTACAAAGAGAGCGGTTCAGGAAAAAAAAACAAGAAAATCAATGAGTTCTGTATTAGCAGACTTCTTACTACTAAGCTTTGGCATTTGTCTATTTCTGATCTCTCGTTATGTGTGGATTTTATTTCTTGTCATGTGAAATCTTACTTGTGTGGTTAATGTGTCTTTTAAACTTTATCATGAGCTCATTTTCATTTAATAGCCACAGTGGCATTAAACTCTACAATGATCTTCCTCAGCATGTACGCACCACCTCAGTCTTCTGTCATATTGATGCAGTAGTAACATTTTGTTTAGTTCTGTAATAAAGATAGTTCTACCTTTTTAGCTGTGGGCTTTTTGTTGGATTTTTTTTTCTTCCGATTTCTTTGTTTCTTTATTCTTTGTTTCCCTATTCTAGGGAATACTAAATGTGGTTTAAGCTGTTTAATTTTGATAGGAAACCCCTGCCTAAGGAAAGTAGATAAAATCCATATTTTTAATTCTATGCTGTAGCCTTTTTAGGGGGCAACTTTGTACCTCCTTCATGCTGCTTTGATTTCAGAGGGATTCTGCATGGGTACAGAAGTTACTGTAGGACTGCAGAGCTGAACTGCAGGAGGAACATTATGTGCATTTTTACTTCGGAGTTAACTTTTAGTAAATTTAATTTAACTGAACTTCATTAATGTGGAGTTTAAGTTGCCTTACGTGTTGTTGTGCCCTTGTAGCCTGTCAAGTTCAGGGATATTCAGACCACTGACAAGAAAAGAAAGGATTAAGGTATACTAGTCCCTCTCAGAGACAATGAAGTTATCAAAGCTTTTCCCAGCTCCATGCAATGCGTTATGTGTAGGTTAGTGTGTAGGATGATAAGAGTTTGCTACTTATGTGTCTGGAAAAAGTGAGTAAGGTTTGACCCTCAGTTTTCAGAATGATTAGGAGTGCCTGCATACTTTCATTTGTAGCCCTTAGTACATGCTTCTGTGTAGGTCTCTTCGCTGGCTACCCTAGGTTTTGGGTTTTTTTTTGTGGAAATTGGATAATAGTGAGGATAAAAACAAGTGTTGTTAAGGGAGTGGTAAAGTTTTGGGTTATTTCTGGTGAAGTATATGCAATACTGGAATTTAGAATGGAAGGAATAAGGTCCTATATGGTACAGTTAGGTACATTCGAACACTTTCATGCTGCTGTTCTCTACGTTGTTCCCACTATATCTGCTGTAGAGCAGATGATGACTGTATCAGTTAAAACTGACTGATTCCCTGGTTTTCAGATGCTTGTGTTGCTCAGTTTGGTGGTGTTGGAAAAGCATGAGACACTGCAGCATTGCTTTTCTAGTAACCTTTGCAGTTTAGGATGGGTTTATGTTGCTATTAAAAAACAACAAATCCAAAGCAAACAAAAAAAAACAAAATAACCCAAGTTTCTAATTGGTGACTGTAAGTCTGCTGCAGTTAACATGCACATTTGTAGATGATGTAACAGCTAAAATGACACAGTACTATATAATATTTTTCATCTCACAACCTCAGTAATGCATCTCTCTTTCAATTTTACAAATGCAGAATTTCGTTATTCTTAGTCTTTTTTTTGCCAGGACAGGCAAGAACACTGTTCAGGTTTCCCCAGGTTCTGGTACCATTGCACTTCCAATTGTGTTGGATGACAGGTCTGAGTTAGTACCCTGTTTAAGTATTGGAGAATCATACCTTCCTTTCCTGAAATTCTACAATTTAATGTATTTCCACCCGTGAACAAATATCCTTTACTCACCTCTTCAGCAAACATGATTTTAGCAGATTTTGCCAGTGTCTGGATTTTCTACAATATGTGGGGTTTGTTTCTTTTAAGAAGTTCATGCTCCGATAATGGAAAATCAAATCAACAGTTCTGCAGACGTTGGATTTTTCTTGGGAAAAGAGATTGCATTGCAGTATTTAAATATAACACAGCATGCCAATTTGATCCATATAAAGACTAGCTGACTTTGAGCCTTTTTCCTAGTTTTCATATCGGTATGGATTTTAATCCCTCTCACATAGGCCTATGTTGCTGGGAGGGCACAGGGTGAAGAATAAAGTTATTTTCTTGGAAGAGTAACTGGGTGCCATGTACTGCGTGGGGTGAATACTGAGCAACTGAAAGATTGGAGATGGTTAGAGCTCCGGCTTATTCTTAGTTCTGTATAGAGGAAGAAAACAAAAGATGTTGACTGTCAGTTTCAGAGGGGGAAAAAATCTGTGGCTTTGTCTTGCAAATGCAATACTCAGAAGAACTGAATTTGAATCGCTTAACTTTACTCTAAATCCTGTGAATTACAGAAAATTACAAGGTCATCTGCATAAGCTTGCTCATTTTCTTGAATCGATTTACATAAAGACCTTATTAAACATAACTATAATCATAATCTGATGCTCTGTTGCAAATAACAATTGAATAAAATTTCATAAAATGGAGCTAGGGCAGTGTTGTTTGTTGCAGGATTACTTGGAATATAAGAAACATTTTCTGAAGATAGTCCTATTATTGTTACTTTACCCAGTTACAAAAGAAGTGTTTTTACTCTGGATATATTGTCATAATCAGGTTTATTTCTCGGAAGGATGGCTTTTAGGAATTGAGGCCTTGTTTAGTTGGACCAACTGTTAAATTACTTAATTGAAGTTAAACTGTAAACACTGCTTTATTGACAAGTGTCACAGAGTACTTATGAACTTAATTTTTTTCGTATGATCTACAAGATTTTATGTAATGGAAACAGAGCCTACAAATATTACTATACTCTTCTTGAGTATGCATAACATTTATAGAGGTGGGTTTTCTTTTTCCTTTTTTTTTTTTTTTTTTTCAATTCATGATACATTGCTGCTCCAGTTTCGCCAGATTTTAGTATAGAATTATTTACTTTTTAGGGGGGGAAAAAAAAAGGAGGGGGGAGTTACAAACCTCTTGATAGAAGTACAAATGGATTCTTAACTGCAGTGATTCCACCATGATGTGTAATAATGTTGCAAGTATTATTTTTTCCAATCTAAATTACTTTTGACATTAATTGGAAAATTGCAGCCTCCAACATAATTCTCACATCTTCGCAGCTTTTGAATAGAATTCTGGAGATTTGATTGATTAAATGTAATTTTTAATTACTGATTTGTTAGTTTTACTTTTTTTTTAAATAATTCAGAAGGCTGAGGTTTAATTATGCATTCTGAAGGTAACACAGTGTAGGTCAAGCGATTGGTGATCTGGCTAATGAGGCTTAGGCATTGGACTTGTCTGTTTTTACAGCTATAATCAGTATCTACAAGCCTTTCAGTTAATGTTGATCTGTTACTATAATTTACTGATTGAGAAAGTTAGCAATTTTTGAACAGCATTATCACGTACAAATAAAAGTGAAAATCTTGATGGTGTGCTTTTATTTTTCACACACACTAGAATAACACACATTTGCTTAAGAACTATAAGTTACTGAAGTTCTGTTGGTAAAGCTAAAACTAGTTGCATATCATAAAACTCGAAATTAAAGACTTCAATTTTTACAGTCTTTATATAAAATAGCAAGAGATAATAAATACTGGAATTTTGTATGCCTCATTTTACGCAGAGATAAGTTTAAGATAATCCCAAGACGTAATGCTGCTCTTTGTGTATGTGCAGTTGTTTACGGTCATGTTAGTTTTAAAACTGTTGGGGTTATGAAACTTGCTGATTTAGTTAATGTGGATAAGAATCCTTTTCTTTTTTTCTAGGAGACAGTCTAGGGAATAGGAAGCTGAGAGAAAATTAATGGAGGAGATGTTAGAAGTACAAAGGCAGATCCTACAGAATACTGGGTTACCTAACCTGGCTACCTTGCTACTGAGAACATGAGGCGGAGCCAAAGAGGGAGGGTCTGGTCACTCAGTGTTCAAACTCTTTCAGACAAAGGTTGATATGTGGTAGTGTACCCAAAATGTTTTCCAAAACAACGAATACTTTGTTATATAAATAGACACTTTTCAGTGAAGTTATGGAAAATGCTCTTTTCTCTGGTCAACTAATAAATTGGACCTAATGGGTTCTGAGTTTTGTAAAGGAAGTCTGTACTTTAGAAGTGTTATTTTGCTGTTAGATGTAATTATATTGTGGGTCTGTGGTTGCTTTGCTTTGAGGTGAGTGTGACAGATGTTGTATGTGGGATTTGTATTAGTACATTAAATTCAAGTGCTTTTAAACTAAGGTAATGCTTTTGAAACATGAATGTCAATTTGTGTGGAGGACTCTGCCTCAGACTGTTACATGCTCTCAGTTGTTAAGCCATCTAGATCTGCCTTGTGCTGATGTGATTTATTAGTTATTAAATGTATGGAAAGTTTTAAACAACAGTATTTTCAGAAGAGCATTTGGGAGGGTGGCTTTCTTTTAATATGAATTTAAGTGTACAGATTGCTTATGTTCTGTTCAGTTGCTTTGCTAGAGATACTGTTTCCTGATACAGAAGTACTTGTACTTTTCTTCCTAGAATTTTGAAGTGAAAAAGACTCCTGCAATGAAGCCCTACAGTGCTGACAACTTTTCTGTTACACGTTACCATATTTCTGAACCTTACGTGGACAGAGAAGTGGATGGAGAGCAGGTGATTAACTCCAAGTGTTTGATACATTCTTCCATGTACCTTTCTTTATGTTGCATACAGTGTCTGGATACCAGCAATTCACTTTTCTAGAACTTCTTTAAAAATACAAACCTGCATAAAGCAGCCATTACACAACTCACTACTCAGAGTCTTAGATGGGGAAACTTGCAAGGCTTGTTATGTGCTCAGTCACTTGCAGGATCACACCTGACAGTCTTTCCCAAGTGAACAGACCTCTAAGGAGGTGAGTTCACAGGACTGGCATAACATTAGGGCACCCAAATCTTCTGCTTTGTGGCTTATGGTAAATTAATAGTTGCAGTTGCCCTGCTTTCTTTTCTTCCCCTCTTTTAGCTTCGTACTCCTGCTATGTACTCCCGGTCTTTACCTTGTGTTTGTGTTCATCGTGCAGTCAACAGTTTCAACTTGCCAAAATGGCAGAAGTCTAATTTGGGGGTAAAGAACAATGAATAAATTTTTGCCAAATGGGAAAGTTTACTCAAGTTTACAGTACACTCGGACAAAGACCAAAGTCAGAAGAAGGGGAGGACCTGGAAAAGTGAGAGATGGAGCAAGAGCTTAGCTTTTAGAGGAGATTTCTGAATGAAAATAATGCTACTGAAAAATTAACTAAACAATAGTTTGGTTTATCGGTGATGTGACACCACAATCTAAGTTCCTATTCTGGATCAGCCTCTTTCAGACTAGAACAACTCTCTCAATAAATTTGGTTTTGTGAATATTTTCTTCAGTGCATTCATGAAGTTTTAGGTTTTATTAACATTTGAAGGACTAGGCCTAAACAATAAGAAGAATGCTGTAGTTTGCTCAGCTTTGTAATGGAAAATTCTAAAATGTTAATCTTTGTAGCCTTGCTTATGTGCAATGATTTATTTCTTTTTTTTACTTAAGTATTTTTTTCAATTTTCATGTGTTAGTAGGATTTTTCTTATTTAAAAATTGCAGATTGTTTCTGGTTTCCCAAATGAGAATGAAAATGCTTCTGCATTTATTTCTTCCCCCTGCCCCTTGCTTAAGACAAAACCATGAGGATAGAAGTAGTCAATCTGTAATACTGACTATATTACTCATTTTACCTTGTATTGTAGGAAAAGTAACCACTCTGCTACAACAAATAAATCATGCAAATGATTGTCTCTGGTACAGCTCAAAACTAGAACGCTTTGACACCTACAGTTATGGAATATGCAAATATGCTTTTTTTTTTTTCCAAAGATACAAAACTAGTTTGGCCCTTCTTGCAAACAAGAATTATAAACCTTCAAGGGTGTTCATATGGCATTGCATGTCTCTTTTTAAAGTGCTCTTGCTTCAGAATTATTAATTTATTTATTGCTACATATGCTTTAAACTACCACAAAGAACTTCGTGGACTAAACTATTGATTGACTGCCAGCCAGATGCTCGCTTAGCTGCTGAAGAAGAAAGGAAGCGTTTGGAGGAACTACACAGAGAGGCAGAGAGGGAGAGAAGAGAGCAGCTTGAAAAGGCACATCTCCGAGGAAGTCATGCCTTGAAGAAGGTCCATTTGGCTCAGGTAAGCAAAGTAGTTGTGCCTGTTTTTAATGTCAAAATGACCAGTGTTAAATAAGTTGTAGGTAGCTGATTAGTAAAGGAATTATAGTTACAGGAGGAAAATTGATGGACTAAATGGAGTTTTCAGAATGCATTTAAAAACCATCAAACTGCTTATTTTGGCTATCTGGAAGGAGGGAGAATGAAAGCACACAGATTAAGACCAGCTGTTAGAAGAATATCCTTTCACTTTTGTTAATGTTTAACTGGCTATTAACCAGTTGGTAATCATCAAAATAAACTGTTTATAATAGGTGATGAGTTTTGCTTTTTCACATCAGCTTTAGTTGGAGTTGATTACACTATGCTTCAGGGGAAAAAATTAGTTTATAAGGAGGCAGCGATTTATTTTTATTTTTTAATTTTGGAAAACTTCTAAGTTTTTACTTAAAGACTCTGGTTGTTAGTGTGTAAGTCTTGGAAATACTGAAATTGTTTCCTTTAAGAAGTAAAAATTGAACTGTTGAGAAAGGTCTTTGTACCTAGAATTATGCTCTGAAATTTGTTTTACTGTCTGTTAGCTTCACAAGTATTTTTGGAGGCTAGCAATGGCAAAAGCTTCCTGGTTTTTGGTTGAGATATGGTTGGCCCTGAATGAGCAACCTAACAAAAATGGGGAACTGTGGAAATATTACTGATAAGGAGAAAAAGCCCAACCAAACTTCAAAAAAATTTTTTTTAAATAGCTTTCATATCTATTTGTAGTGTGGCAAGAGTATTTAGTTCATGTCTTTAAAAGTAGCAATTGCTGAAATGCATACTAACAAAAGTAACTTGCCAAAGGAAGTACTCATTTACCTTGTAAAACAGAAGATTTAATTCTGTCGAGGGAAGTTGGCTACAGGTGTACAGTTTAATCCTTTATTTAACATTAAATCTTCTAGGTAGTAGTGATGACTCTTGGGTTTAAGGTCAGATACAGCCTTCTCCTGAGGAAGCACCTTCTTCCTAGAATAAAATTAACTTTAAATATTAAGGATTAAACAAACTTCATGGTAACCAAATGGAAGTATTTTATCAGTTCTGGCATGTGGCTGTGTGAATGTGAACACTAAATGTTTATGTTATCCCTTCTTTATACTTGAAGGATAGGGAAAGGCTACTAAAAGAACTTGAGCAAATGCAGAATATGGATAGGATGCGCAGAAAACAGCTTGTAGCGCAGATGCCACCTCAAATTTTTGTGCCTGCATACAAACGCATGGAAATAAAAGAAGAAAGGCAGAGAGAACTGGAAGTCGCGTTTGAAGATATGTACAATGAAGACATGAGTAAGTAATTTGTTGGCGGTTGCTGAATCTGGTAGCCCAGTAGAGGAGAGGCTGCTGCAGCTGCCTGTTCCCAGGTCCAGCCTGTAGCAAGGCTCTGTGTGTGCTCACAGTAGGCACAGAGGCGAACAGGCTTTCTGTACACACACAGGCCAGCACAGAGAACACAGCACTCACATTAAACTCAAACAGCACAAACGGCCTCGTCCTGTTCACTGCTCTGGCTGATCAGGATGAAGACCTGTTAGTGGGGTATACTTGTGTATATACAGTATGGATTCTCCAGCAGTTGGTCTTAAGACACTCAAGTCTACCCAGTAGCTGCCCCCTGCATCGCAGGTCTTCACCCATCACACTGTGGATCCCCCAGTAACAGGTCTTAAGACACCCAGTCTATCCACTAATTCATTTTGGACCCTGTAGCCTTCCAGGTAACCTCACGTGTCCGTATATGCACTGGTATGCTCAAATCTGTGCTACGGATCACTCAGTAAGCAGCTTTAGACACTCATTGTACCTATCAGCTGACCCTTGATCCCTAGCCTCCCCAGTTGCTGGCTCCTGGGCATATGAACACCCAAGGCCTGCTGCTCCACTACAGTTGTTGCTACACAGACTCAGTTGGGTATGTGAATGTACGCACAGACATGTGCATGCTGTGGATCCCTGACATATCTGACCTTACTCAGTCTACCCAGTGGCTGACCACTGGTTCCTCTTGTCTCCAGTTGTCTGAGATGCATGCACGTGTACCAGCAGGTTTCTCAGTTGACCCCAAGATGCCATGGTCTCCCCTGCAGCTGGCTTGGATGCTTGAATCTCCTGATCCTTCCACTAGCCAGCTCACAGATCCCCTGGCCTCTCCAGCATGGCTTACTGATACCTAGCTCCTAAGCCTTTTACTGTTCTTCCTGGCTAGTCTGGCTTGCAATTTGCTGGCCACCACGTGCTGACACTCATACCCACATAATGTGCGCTCATTCTGGTCTCCGCAGTTGTTGGCAGTGCTCTGGACACAGGTGCCCCTGTGACTTCTGGTCCCTACTCCAGTTGCTGGCCCTTATATATCCATACACACACATGCATACAAAATAGACAGTTCCTCACCCAGGAAAACAGCTGGAAATGGAATTCAGTGAGAAGACAGGACAGACTGTCAGGCACAGTGCGTGGCCAGACAAGTGTGCTGACTGGCCCCTTTTATCCCCTTATTCTTACACTTCTCCTCACACTTGTTTCTCCCCAAACTCAATCCTTTCCTTTCCCTGCCTTTTGGTTCCTCCCCTAGTTATCTATAACAAGTGTGCAATCTCAAGATGATCTTCCCATGTGTCCCACACCCCTCATGGGCAGTAACCCCCTCAGTCAGTAAGGTGATCTGGGAGAACTGTTGACTCCTAGGGTTTCACACCTGGACCATGCAATCAATCACTCTGTAACAGCCCTGTGAGCAGCCAGGACAGGGTGTACCTTTTCCATGATGAAGTTATTGGGATCCTGCGAGTAATTGTTCCTGTGTGCTGCTTTTTGTGTAAAGATGAACCTTTTATCACATAAACATTTATTTTGAATGGCATAGCATATTCTAGTGGAAAATCCTGTAGAATTTCTGAATTAATAGATGGCTAATGATCTAAAGAATTTTGAATCTTCATTTTTGGAAAAAAAATAGTTGCATTAAATCTGTTGTGAAACAAGCTATTGATATATGAACTTCTTAGGGATTTGTACGATGGGTGTAGTTTTGCAATGTTGTTTACTTTTTATTCAAACTGGTCATTTTACGTGGTTGTGTTCTTTTAATTAGAAATGAAAGGAGACCTGATTTTGAAGTTTGAGCCACAACCTTTCCCTGCCCCTTCTGATAGATCTCAAGATAATGATCTTGATATCTCTTTGGAGCAAGAATCTGCTTGTGACACTCAACCAGAATCAGGACAGATGACGGAAGAGGAGGTCCCCAATGAATCAGAAAGTAAAGCTTTTAAACTTTACATTTAACTTAAACTTTTTAGTTTTATTATAGAAGAGATTTAGTTTAATATCTCAAATAAATTAGTATTAAGTAAAATGTCTTAAGTGCTACAATTTCTTAATGCCTCTGAAGTATTTCAGTATCAGGTGGTTTATGACATTTATCATGGATAATATTCTAATGATTATGAATTTAAAAATGAAAACGTGACTTTTTTCTAATATACTTCAGTTCATTAGTATACTGAGAATAATTTTTAATTGTCGTAAGAACTACATTGTTAGTAGTCATAATAATTCCTGTATAATTAGTGTAAATTATGGGATGATGCTGGTATGTGAACTTAAATGTTTTTTATTTTGTGTTTTGAAGTATTTTGAAGTTGAAGCTTGACTTGTATGAAAGTCTACTTGTATGTCCTTTATGTTCAGGTTTGTGATTGAGTTGCTCCATGTTGTGAGTAGGCTGCAACAGTCACATGCATGTGCGTGCGTGTGTGTACTCTTTGCCTGTGGCATGTACAGGATAATGTGTTGTGAACAAGTGTGTTAATGAACTTTGCTACTTGGACAAAGGATTTCTACCACATCTGTTTGCTGTGCAATCCGTTGTTTGATCTGTGATGCCTTGTGTTGCCAGTGCTGATAAAAAGCAGGCAGGTGGAGGGGGTAGTACTGCTTATTTCTGCAACAGTCTAGGAGTGGTCTGACTGTGAAACACCATGACTAGCTTAGCCCTCCTTTTATAGCATGCAGAGACAAATTACTGCTTCTCTCTTGCAGGTAAGAGAAAATATTATTAAGCTTTTGAAACATGGTAATATACCTGAGCTATTTGTCCAACTGTGTAAGCAATTAAAAAAAAAAAAAGGTGTTTTTGTTTTGTGATGTGAAGATACTCATTAGCCAAAACTCTTAACAGTATATATTCTTTATAGATCGTGAAGAAGCAAAAACTCGCCAACCTCAGTCAAAACTTGCCTTAAAGAAATTGCTGAACAAGATTAGAAGCCAAAAAGAGGAGTGGACATCAAAAAGTGAGAAAGAGGTTCAAAGTGAAATTGAGACTATTGAATCAGGCACAATTGCTAGCGAAGAGAGACCATCATGTAATTTAGAACTTAACTATGAGCAACAGAAAAATACGTTATGTGAAGCCAAAGGTATGTAATACATACATCAAAATTTGTTGTGGGTGGACTGTGACAGAACTGTTTAATGAATTTTCGGTTGTGGTGTTTTGGCATGTTGCCAGAAAGTACAATTCTCCTTCTAGGCGTCATTCTGAGAAGTTTCTTTGTAGAACTGGAATTTATAGCAATTAGACATCCCATTTTGTTTCATAGCCAAATAATTTTGGTGTTACTTCCCATTTCTATCCTTTGTGCTCTTTTGGTTATGCTAGTGCTGAAGTTGGTGAATTTGTATGGTGAGTGGAATTTCTGAAGTCTATTGAAGTGATTAAGTTGTGGTGGTTTTTTTGGTTGTGGATGGCTTTTGTTTGTTTTTTTTCTTTCATAGGCTGCTTTTTTTTTTAAAGGAGATTGAGTGATATAGTTCAATCATGTACATGGATACACCAGCATAATTCCTGGGGATTGCAGAGTGCAGCATGAGTGGAAACATGCCTCTAGGGAAAATGTGCTGCTATTTGAAGCTGATAGTACAGGATGAAGACTTGCTTTTATACAGTAACCAAATGTTAGATCATTTGCCCAGAGACTGACAGTTTTATACCCTCTTTGTTCTGAAAGGTTAATGTCTGGCTCTTTATTCCTCAGGATTATCTTGCTATTAGGCTACCAAGTAATCTGGGTAGAAGCAGTCTTCCTGTTGGAGCTGAGCCATTGCTGTATATTCAAGACAGACGTGATAAAGGGTCATTAAAGGCTTAATTAATATGAAAAACTGATTTCCCAGCTTATGGAGACAGGCAGAGTAGTGGGAGAGAGATGGTAATCTTTTCAAGAGCAGTTTATGCATTTTGTTTAGAGAGATTGCAAAACTGTAAAGCAAGATGTAAAGAAGATCCAAGGCTCTTTCTGACTGCAATTACAGTTAAATAACGTGTATATTTTAGACTCTGTGGAAATGTTGGAAAATAAAGTTGCAGCTGAAAATTCAGTTCTAATCCATCCTCAAGAGCAAGCAGCTAAAATTAGAATGGAAGAGGAGAGACAGAAGTGGGTAAGTGTGTGTGTAGTTATACCTATCTTGGTTATGGTGTCAAAAAAAGTGAATTACAGAAAACTTAAAATGCTTCAGGTTGTCCTTTCAGTAATCCTTTTAACATGCTTGTAACAAACTTTTGTTGTAACATGTTATATACTTAGCCTCTGTGTATTAACTTTTTAAAAATGCCTAAGCTCTAGCTGGAATTTAGAATAGAGTGGAAAACCCCAGTATCACAGAATCGCAGAATGGCAAGGGTTGGAAGGGACCTCGGGAGATCATCCAGTCCAACCCTCCTTCTAAAGCAGGTTCACCTAGAGCAGGTCGCACAGGACATCATCCAGGTGGGTTTTGAATATCTCCAGAGAAGGAGACTCCACAACCCCCCTGGGCAGCCTGTTCCCGTGCTCTGTCACCGTCAAAGTAAAGAAGTTCTTGATATTCAGCTGAAATCTCTTCTGCTTCATTTTGTGCCCATTGCCCCTTGTCCTGGTAAGTATTTGAGATCCCCTCTGTCTTCTCTTCCAGCTAAACAAGACCAGCTCTCTCAGCCCTTCCTCATAGGGGAGATGCTCCAGTCCCCTAATCATCTTTGTTGCCCTCCTCTGGACTCTCTCTAGGAGTTCCTCATCTTTCATGAACCAGAGAGCCCAGAACTGGACATTGGCCTTCTTGGCAACAAGGGCACACTACTGGCTCATGGACAGCTTGTCATCCACCAGGACTCCCAGGTCCCTCTCAGCAGAGCTGCTTTCCAGCAGGTCAGCCCCCAGCCTGTACTGGTGCATGGGGTTCAACCTCCCCAGGTGCAGCACCCAACACTTGCCCTTGTTGAACT
>BOSO01012092.1:2860-18631 GCA_018403395.1 Gorsachius goisagi | reverse complement strand
AGCATCACCATTCCCAGCACCAGTAAGAGCATCACCATTTCCCACACCAGTAAGAGCATCACCCATCACCACACCAGTAAGAGCATCACCATTCCCAGCACCAGTAAGAGCATCACCATTCCCCACACCAGTAAGAGCATCACCATTCCCAGCACTAATGAGAGCATCACCATTCCCCACACCAGTAAGACCATCACCATTCCCCACACCAGTAAGACCATCACCATTCCCCACACCAGTAAGACCATCACCATTCCCCGCACCAGTAAGACCCTCACCATTCCCCACTTCAAGGGCACCAGCCCCAAGGGCGGCTGAAGCCCGAGGCCAGCCGCAGCCCCGGGACAATCTCCGCAGCCGCAGCCAGTTGCTCCCCCCCCGACCCCACTCCACGCGGTTCCTGTGCAAGGATCCTGCAAAACACAGGTCCGTGGAAGATGACGTTCAGGCTTCCAGAGCTGTGTCCCCAACTTCATAGAATCATAGAAGGTTTCGGGTTGGAAGGGACCCCTAGGGTCACCTCTTCAGTTCCAGCTGGCGATGACATAAAAGTGCAGAACGAACCCCGTGGGTGTTTTAGCTGAAGGGGCATCATCCAGCCCAGGACACGCAGGGCTCGGGAGCCGGCGGGAGCTCCTTACCCACGGAACTTTGCCCAGGTGTAGAAAAACCTCTTGGGAGTCAGCAATAGTCCTCGCTAAGTCATCCTGATGGCCAGGTCAGGGGAAAGCAGAACGGTATTTGCTTTTACTGCCAAGCACAAAGCGAAAACTGATCTCTTGGGTGCTCGGGAAAGTTTTACAAATTTCCTTGGTTTATTCTATTAACCCCGCGCTGCTCCCGGGAGCTCAACAGTCATGTCTGCAATAACGTGACCTGCCTTTAACCCGCAGGCACGGCTCAATCCCAGCAATCCCAGCCGCTCCCCAGCGCAGAGCCCATCTCCCAGCCCCGCCTGAGCCGCTACGTGCCTTGGGGCAACCTCAGGGCGAGAGGCCTGGGCAGGACATCTCCCCCCCGCCGCCCCCCCCCGGGGCCAAAAGGAGCGGAGCTGCCGTTGGGCACGCTCCCGTCATTCGGCTGACACGCACAGCGGGCTCGTTGCTTTGCGCAGTAATTAGCTGCCATCGGAAGCCACTTCCGCAGCGCTGGCAGCAGGGTAGGGGCTGCGCGGAGGTGCTGAGCTCTTCAGGCGAGGCACGGCCGAACGAATCGCCAGCGTCGCTTAACGCCCGCCTTCTCCTGACGGGCAACTAAACCCACCGGGCTGGCCAGCAGCCAGAGCCACGACCCTTGCTGTGCCCCCGCGCTGGCCTTCCTCGGCGTGGAGGGATGCCACCGCGGGGGACTGTCCTTTCGCAAGGCTTGCCCAGGACCCCGCACCCTCCGCTCCAACCTCTCCCTCCCTCGGGGTCTTTGGGATTCCCAGCCTTGGCAGCGGCCGGAGCCATCCCGGGGAGGTGCCTGGGTCCATGCCTGCTGGGATGAGGTGACTCACAGCGAGTGGGCAGGGGACGTGTGGCCATGCCAACACCAGCTAGCATCCTTCCTCTGCAACAGCCCCCCCCCCTCGCTTTGCACTGCGTCTGTAACAAAGCTGCACATCAGTAGAGCTGTAGGGTTTTATTAGGGGTGCTGCTGCAGCCCCCCCGGAGAGCCCGGAGCCCCTTCCAGGAGCGGTGCAGCCAGCAGCAAGGGCAGCGCCGGGTTTCGGCGCTGAGAGTGGAAGCAGCCTCCTCCTGCAGCGAAATGAGGTTTGAGGACGGCCGAGCACAGCAGGCAGCATCGACCGCCGGGTGCCCCGGGCAGCAGCAGGACGGGGAGCGGGGTGTCTGCAGCAAGGACGTGCACAGAAACCCTGGATGTGGTCCCTCCGGGCGGGCTGGAGAAGCTTGGCCATGGGGTGGGTGGAGGAGGGAGTCCTGAAATTCAGCCAGGGAGCATCCACAAGCAACTGCTGTCTTCCCATGCGACGTAGGCACGGAGGGGTTTAACGCTGGCACAGAGCCCTCACTCTGCTCCTTACAGAGAGCCTGTCCTCTTGCGGGAAGCGTGCATGTAAGGGAGAGAAGGGAAAAATCATCTCTGCTGTTGCAGTTGTCACCATCATCAGCTTTACAAGGGCAGCTATGCGTCTCAAGAGACCTTTCTGCTCCGGGGCTTGTACGTACTGAGGGTTAAAAGCAAGCCTGCAGCAAAAGCCCCTTCCATGACAACTGCTTCTCTCTGCCAAGCTTCTCAGATCCTGGCCAGGAGCATCATCCCAAAGCACGTGGCTTTGCGCTGATTGCAACGGCGCAACCGGGGGACGTAGCTGGTTATCGGTGGCTGTGTCCCGGCCTGGCAGCCCTTGGGCTGAGCCAAAGATGTGCCGGGAGAAACCGTGCGTCCTCCCGTCCGTCAGCACAGGCTGCAAGCAGGAGCTCCAGCCCGTGGGCACATGCGGAACGAGTCCCACCAAGAGGCAGCGAGGGGCCGGCCCTTTTGGACGGGCACAGGCGCTGCTTGCAATGGGAAACAAGGCTGGGGGCTTTCAGCCGAGGGACCGTCCCCTGCACAAACATTTCCCAAAAGCCCCCTGCCTCCCCTAACCCGCAGTAAACTAAGCAGAAAGATTTGCATTTGCTGGAGAGGGAGATTTCCTTCCTAGCTGGTTTGTGTTTGCAGTACATTAGCTAATCTCATGTCAGCTTGCGCTACATCTCCCACCGTGCGAATGCACACGCACACACTGCGATGCTGAAGCCCTGCCAGGGCCCCACACATGTTGTTCCCAGCCCGCCTGCTCCTCCCCAGCCTCCCGCCTGCCTCCCCGAGCCGTGCCTGGATCCCCACGGCATCCCCCAGGCGCCGATGATGCCTCCACAGACAGGGAAGGACCACGGGGCCGGGGCACCGGAGCCACCGCGGTGGCCAAGCCCCGCTCACCGTTCTTCCAAATTGCTCAGAGCAAAGCCTGCGTGGAGCTGTGGCCAGATCCTGCCCTGAGCACAGAGCCACGGAGCTGGCACCACGGGACGAGCTGCTGGAGCTGCATGAAGTTCTGGGAACCAACACTGGGTGTTCTGGGAACCAACACTGGGTGTTCTGGGAACCAACACTGGGTGTTCTGGGAACACTGGACCTTCCAGCCTGGACAAATCTGCATTTGCAGAGCTCCAAGCAGGTGCTGGAGAGGCAAAGCACTGCTATTTCGGAGGAAGCATTTATATAGCAGCACTTAGTGGCTGCTGGTGGGTTTATTACCAACCCCTCATCATGCTGACACCCGCAGCAGCACGCAGTTAGTACGAGCCTGGTAATAGCTCTGCACGAGTGAAGTGTTAGCATTTTGCTAAAATCTCTGGCAATAAATAGCCGTGTCACCTTGGGGTGCTGCATCCCAGCGCATCCACACCACGGGCAGGGTGGCAACGCGCACGGGACGCCCCCGGACCTCCCCGCTCGGGCAGAGCGTCAGGGGTGCCCCAGCCACTGTGTGTTTTAGGGGCTTTTTCTCTGAAAACGACTGGAAAGCATCAGCCCAAAGGCTCCTTGCAGGCAGAGGGATGGGCTGGAGGCAGTTAATAGCTTTCCACCCTCGGGAGCTGTGGAAACGCTACCAACAAAGCCCGGGCTCTGCTGCCAAGCTCTTACAAGCTAATCAATTAAAGCATCACAGCTTGGAAGACGGGTCAGAGTAAAGCAGCACAGTATGGATTATTTCCCTCCTCCCTCCCCCCCATGAAAAGAGCTTTAGAACAAATCCACTTTTCCCCCACAAAGCGAGCAATCGGCCCCTGCAGAGAAAGCCAGCCCCAGGGCACCGGGAGCACCCATGGAGCTGCCACGGGTGGGCTGGGAGGGGGCTGCTGCCCCCCCAGCCAGGCACGGCCACTCGCTGCCACTTAGCACCATGGTCCTGCTCCCAGCATCACCCAGTGCTGGCTCCCAGGGTGACACCCAAAGCATGAGAGGTGCAGGTACGTCCCTGCTAGCCCATGGCTTTGCTGCTGGCCGGGGCACAGACCCCACCAGGAATTTGGGGTGCGCCAGGGCTGCCGCTGCCTCTCTGCAATGCCGTGGTTAAGCAAAGCGATCTCTTCCTTGCTCCAGCTGCAGGAGCTGCCATCGCTATGGGGGTTCCTCTGACCGGGGCGATGCCGCAGAAGGACCCTCCAGCCTCTCAACCCTCCAAGCCCCCTCCACTGCCACCCAGAGCACGGCTCTCCCACCCCCAGGCCCTGTTCCGTGGCACAGAAATGAGCATTTGACCGGCTACACAGCATCTGGCTCAACAATTCCTCCCATGCTGGGAGCCAGGTTGGGCTGCACGGCTCCAGACGTGATAACCAGCCTGCTCAGCCCTTGCGGGTAGACCCCATCGCCAGTGATTTTATATTTACCTGCAGATCATCAGTGAGGATGTGCCACGGCAGAGCCAAGCATCAGCTCTTAACGGACTCATTAATAATTCCTCCGTCTGAAGAGGCTTCCTCACCGCTGTTCTCCTGGACCCATCAATGAGCAGGTTCTTAACCCACCGAAGATGCGCCGCCCTGACACCGCATCTTGCTGCTTTTCGTGAGAACACGGCTCGATGCCACATCAAATACCTGACAACAGCCCGCAACAGCGACTCAGACACCTCCCTCCATCAAATGTATAATCTTTTCCAAGATTACAATCAGCTCTTTGACAAAATCTGGGTTTCATGATGCCATGGTTACTGGTGCCAGCTGTAACCTGGTTTTTCCTTTGTTTTCCTGTTTCTTTTCATTTACCCATCACCAGCCTGTGCTGCCCGGGGTGTTGGTGCCATGGCAGTGCTTGCCTGCTCCCCCAGTCTCCCCAGCATCTCAGGGTTTATTCCCAATTAGCACCACCGGGAGATGCCGATTGCATCAGCTCCTCAGAGAGTGCTTCTAAGATTCCCGTGGAGAAATTATTTGGGCCAGCTGGATTAAAAATATTTCCCTCTGGTCAATGCTCAGGGCCAGAGCCTGCAGGCTGCGCCCAGCCCATCCCACAGACACCTCCAGCCCTCCCTGGGGCGCTCCTGCCCACCTCAAGGTGCTGAGCACTGATGCTGCACCCTCCTGCCCGGCACCAGGGGACCCCAAAAAGCACACAGAGATGTTGCTGTAAGACAGACAGATGGGACATCTTCCTGCAGACAGTTCTAGGCTACAGCAGCGTGGAATAACGCGGAGGCAGAGGAATCCCCCTGTCTGGAGGCAGCAGGACAGCGCCCAAGACACGCTGCGCTTCCCCTCACTTTAAAACAAACTCCGAACAAAACTTCTATTTATTCTTCAAGGAAAATTCACTAGGTAGGACAGCAGGACTCTGCGCGCTCACGAACTTACAAATTTAGCTTTCCATAGCACTAACAGCGTCCGGTGTGGGGTGACTTATCTTGCCGTTTCTATGGGATGGGATGGGTAAATGCCAGCAGTGGCCTGGCACGAACACAGATTTTGAAGGGAATGCAGAAGGTGGAGGCCCAGGCAGGAAAGCATCGACAGAGCAGGTATTTTTTGGCAGCTTGGCAATGCGTAGAAAGCATTTTTCTCCATGCACTCGTGGAGACGGTCAGTACCGGGCTGGCAAGGCTTCACTGGGAAGAGAAATACCGTAGCGCTGCCTGTCCCTGCCCAGCATTGGAGGTCTCTGAGTAAAGGACCTGGAAGCCTTGCTGGGTGGCGAGGGGTTTGTCCTGCTGGAGAGGGAAGGGGTGGGCAGGGGGGGGTGAGAAAGTTGGGTCTAAAATGAATGCACAGCATTGGTGCAAAAGTAGAGAGAGATCTTTGAAGATGGGCAGTGAAGAGCCCGGATACGGAGTCCAGGCACCAACTGCTCCTGCCTGCTTGGCTCAATGCAAATCCTGCCAGAACAAAGAACTGAGAATCACGGCTAAAAAGTTTTTAAAAACTTTTGGACAGCACAGTGCGGCAGTGAGTTATGGATATGGCAACTAGGAGGGTGTTATTGCCTTGGTAAAGCACCCGTTAACCATGGATCGGAGGGGGTCAGAGGAGCTGCAGGGCCTGAAGCTGGTGGGAGCCTCTCTGGGTGCTGCCATGAGGAGCTTTAGTTAATTGAGCTTTAGTTAATTAAACCACGTCCTGCTTTATAGCTGAGGAGTTAAGGTGCTATGGGCTTGGGTAGGTGCTCCCAGGCTTCATCCCCGCTGCACGGTAAACAACTTTGCTCTGCCGGGGGGCCAGCTCCCTGGGGTGTGCCACGGGGACCCCGTCCCTGCCGCGCCACGCTGCGGCCACCCGCCCAGGCGGGGGCATTGCGCTGCTGGGGGATGCTGTGGTTGGGGGGCACAGGTGATGCTGTGGGTCACAGCACCCCAGCTCTGGGTCTCAGCCCTGCAGCAGCCCCGGGGCCGGGACACCCAGCACCCTGCCTCAGGCTGCTGGGGGTCCCTCCCCTCCCGTTCCGCAGGGGTGCTGCTGCCTGCCCATCCCCACAGCGGGTTTGTTTCTCCCGGCGCCCTCCAAACCCCAATGGGCAATAGAGAGCCTGTTTCTGAGCGGGGGAAAGTCTTCTTCTGTTGACAAGGAACAAGGGCTTCCCTCCTGAAAGGGCCCCCAGCTGTGCCTGCAGGCATGGGCTCAAAGGGGCTGGAACCCAGCCTGGCCTGGGACTCAAACCTCCCATTCAGCGCTGGCGTTTGTAAGGCAGAGCAGGGAGGCAGCCTGCTCCAAAAGCCAAAGGCTGGAGTGGCTCTGCCTTCCCGGAGGGACAAAGGCCTTTTCTGCCCTGGGACAATATTGCCACTCACCAGCGATGCCCCCCAGCCAGCGGAGCCCGGGGACCGCTCCTCAGAGCCACCATTCAGCTTCGCTACGGGAGACCTCAGCTTCCAAGCCTAAAGCCAAGATTATTTTTCCACTTCCTTCTGCTATTGAAGCCCCTCCAGGCACTGTGGAGGAGAGGATGAAAGCTTCCCAAGAAAACTGCAGGGGGGAGGCTGACCCCAAATGTGCACCGAGGGCTGGGGGCGGGGGGCAGGAGCCTGGCACCCCATGCCTGCCCACGTGCCCTCACAGGAGCCCCCCTTTGTGCCACGGAGCTGCTGGTCCACAGCCTGGGGTCCTAAACAGGAGCTCTGGAGCACTTTGGGGCACATGGGTCTGGAGCCAGGACCCCCCCCCAATGTATGCTGGTTGGGGGCTGTCCTCCCAGCACCCCCATCCACCTCTCCCCCCCGGGGCTGCCCTGCACCCCCCTGAACTGGACCCTCAGTGCCCCACAAGCACCAGGGAGCACTCACCTTGCTGCTGACCAAGAGCACCTCCGCTCTGAGCCCTCGCCCTCTTTACACCAGCACTGGGGGGAGGGACCTGCACCCAGCTTGCTTTTAAGCCATGAGATGCTCTTCAAGGAGGTGGGTTTTTTTTTTTGTAGGTCCAGGTGGAAGCCTGAGCTCATCAGGAGAAACTGCTGCAGCACTGGAGGTGTCACCGTGGCCGCCGGTGGAGCGCAGCTGATGCGGGTTTGCTCTCTGCATCCCCGCTCGGCTGCAGCTGGTGCATCCCCACCGCAGCCGGCAGCGATGCTCCGGCGGGGGCTCTGGGAGGACCCGGCTGTCCTTGCAGGGGACACCCTCGGGGTTGGGAACAGAGGGCTCAGAGATGTGTCACTGCCCATAAAATCATCGGGGGTTCCCAGCCTCCCGGCTAAGCTCAAACCCAGGGTGTCAGCTCGTGAGTGCTTCTGCAGCTGGGCGCTCGGCGAGGTTCATGTGATGGTTGGGGAAGAATAAAACCTGCAAGGCTGCTGGCTCCCTTGCTGGCAGCGCCGCCAACGCCATGGGCGAAACCCCTGCAGCCCCCCCCTTGCCCAGACGGGGACAGCCAGCCCCGGGCTGTGCAGACACACGGACCATGTCCCTGCGTCGTCCCCGCTCCTGCGCTCGCAGGTTTCGGCTCAGCAAACAGCCCCGCTCGCGTGCCTGCACCATGCCCTGCGCCATGCCCTGCGCCAGCCCCATCTCTGCCCACCGACCTGGCAGCAGCCTGGGGGGTGCTGGGGGGGCTCAGGATCGGTCCCACCCCACCGCGGGGCAGATGCTGCCGGGCTGCGGGATGCTTCCCACAAAGGTGGATGTCTCGGGGGGCTTCTTGGGTGATGCACAGGCCCTCCGGAGCCCCCAACCAGCCCCGCTCCTGCCCCCCGAGCTGGGAGCGGACGGTGACTGATGGGTGTAGCTGCAGAGCAAATGCAGCAGCGCTGGGCTGCTGCATCGCCGTCATGAAAATAAATGAGCGATTGATTTTCCGGGCGGTTTGGATCTCATGGATCTCACCAGCTCTGACAAGCGGAGCGCAGGCACGGCCGGCGTGGAGGGACCGATGCCTCCCTGCCCTCCCACGCACCAAGGAGAGGGAAGCGGCTGGAGACTTGGGCACCCTGAAATGGGGGCAAAGCAGGTCTGAGGGGCTTCGGACTCGCGCTGGCATTGCAGGGGACAGACCCCAGGCAGGGAGCCAGGCGAGGCTGGGGACAACGGGAGGGATGGGGAAGCACGGTGCCCGCTGGTCCCCCGCGGGAGCCCCCGGCTTGCCGGCGTCAGCCGCATCCCAAACCGCGGTGAGCGGAGCTTCTCTGCTCACCAGAAAGGCACCGTCTTTCTTGTAACGTCTTATCTTCAAGCTTCTCTTGCTCAGTCACATCTGACTTAATTATGGTAATTAAGATTGACATTAATACAAGATTAAAATGTGAAATTAAAAT
Organism: Gorsachius goisagi; assembly: GCA_018403395.1. Taxonomy (NCBI): domain Eukaryota; kingdom Metazoa; phylum Chordata; class Aves; order Pelecaniformes; family Ardeidae; genus Gorsachius; species Gorsachius goisagi. Next base: position 9,901 of record BOSO01012092.1, on the reverse strand, counting down.
TAACTGTGAAACTTATCTGAATTTTTAGTGTGCTTATTGATTTTCTTCACTGTTAATCAAAGGTCTGAGGTAACTGCCGATGAACACGGTGCTAATTAGAGCAATGCCCACTAAAGTGGCCTCAGGAGACGCTTCTCTTTATTTCCTTTCGAATAGCCCAGCTTTCGGACCACGCAAACATCTCCAGCCCTGAGCGCCGCCGAAGGAGCAATAACAATTTCTCCTTTTCTTACGTGCACCCCTGTGGCTGCCTGCCCTGCCAGCTCCCAGAGCCGCTGTCTCGCCCGCTCACGTCAGCAGCGCTCCCTGTATGCAGCCGGGCTGCGCACACGGCGATGCACGGCGATGCATGGAGATGCACGGTGATGTGCGGCGATGCACGGTGATGCACGGTGATGTGCGGCGATGCACAGTGATGTGGGGCGATGCACGGTGATGCACGGTGATGTGTGGCAATGCACAGTGATGCACAGTGATGCACGGTGCTGCACAATGATGCACAGTGATGCACAATGATGCACGGTGATGCATGGAGATGCACAGTGGTGCACAATGATGCACAGTGATGCACGGTGATGATGCACAGTGATGCACAGTGATGTGTGGGGATCTGTGATTCTGTGATTCTGAGATGCACAGTGGTGTACGATGATGCACAGTGATGCACAGTGATGCACAGTGATGCGTAGTGATGCATGGTGATGTGTGGCGATGCACAGTGATGCACAATGATGCACAGTGATGCACAATGATGCACGGTGATGCACAGTGATGCACGATGATGCACGGTGATGCACAGTGATGTGCGGCGATGCAGTGATGCACAGTGATGCACAGTGATGCACGGTGATGCACGGTGATGCACGATGATGCATGGTGATGCACAGTGATGCACTGTGATGCATGGTGATGCACGGTGATGTGCGGCAATGCACGGTGATGCAGTGATGCACAATGATGCGCAGTGATGCACAATGATGCACAGTGATGCACGGTGATGCACGGCGATGCACGGTGATGCACGGTGATGCGCAGAGATGCACGGTGATGCACGGTGCTGTGCGGCAATGCACGGTGATGCAGTGATGCACAATGATGCACAGTGATGCGTGGCGGTGCACGGTGATGCATGGCACTGAGGGAGCTGGTCCGGCTGGAGGGGGCTTGGGGCGGTGGGTCCCAGCCACAGGCAGGATGGCCCCGGTGTTTTGGCAGGGGCAGTAGGAGCTCGGTGGCCTGAGTTGCACCAAGGCCTGCGGCTCCCCCACCGTGCACATTGCCGTTGTTTCTCAAACTGAAATTTCACAGGCCATTAGGCCTCGGCGCTGGCTGTGCGGAGAGGCTGCAGGAGGAAAATTATTCAAATCACCTTGTTACACGCTAGCTACGGGGGGCACAGCCACAGTGCATCCCTCCCCATCCCCTCGCACATGCTCCCTCCTCCCCGCTGCCTCCCAGCTCACCCGAGTCCCCGGCAAAGCCTCTGGAGGGACAGGGAGACCCCAGCACCACTGCAAGACCCCCAGGCTCCCGGAGCAGCACCATCCCCACCAGCCGCTGACCCCCCGGGTGTAGGCACTGCGGGGAGCTGGGAAATGCACCCCAAGAGCCCCACGGGCTCTCGGTGGAGCAACAAACCCTGGCTGGTGCCAGGCGCGATGTCCCGGGCTCGTGGGGTGCTGAGCTGGGGCGAGCTGGACCCAGTTGCACTCCCTAGTCCCGGCTGGTGGGCCAAGGCTTGAGCTTAACCGTTCCCTCTCCATCAACAACAACTTTTGCCACTTAGTGGGCATTTCTGCATCACAAATACAGCATTTGTTCTTTTTTTTTCCTGCCTGTTACCATGGCGCTGGTGTTATTATCTGGCTATCTTAGGAGTTTACTACAATGCAGATGAACACAATAAAAATCACTCAAGGCGAACTGCTAAATGAGAGACAACTTTTATCTTTAATAACGGCAGGTTGGGAGGGAAGCCGGGGATGGAACAGAGGGGGGACCAGAGCAGGCTGCGCTCGCTCTGCCGCAGATAGCTTTGTTTGACCAAATTAAACCTCTGAGCAAGCGAATCCCACTTTGTGTATGAAAATGACAGTGTTCAATAATATACTGCACCTCTCGGTGATTTCTCTCCCTTTCTTATTTTGTCCTTCTCTCGCCTGCTGCCCAACTGCTCCCAGCTGGCAGCAGCCAGGAGTGACAGAGAGAATGCAAATGACCCCGCTGCCTGCACAGCCGGCTCCACGCTCCTCGAAATCCCCCGGCTGCTGCTGCTCCCGCTTGCACCGGCGGCGGGTGGAGGAACTCCGCAGCGCCCAGCAGGGAAAAAAGCAGCAGGATCGGTCCCTGTGTTTGGACGGTTTCTTGACTTGATGTGCTCTGCGTGGTGGCATTTGTAGCGATCCCAGTCTGTGATTATTGTTGCTGAGGTAACCGAATCAGCGTAATTGCTCCCTCAAAGGTAGCAGGGACTTCTCAGATGGCAGCAGCAACCAACTGCCTGTTTGGGGGAAAGGCTGGCCTCGATCTTGCGGTGTTTGACACTCGTGTCGTGCTTCGTGACGTTGTTCTGGCTATTTGACTTGACAGGCAGGGCGGCCGGGAGGACCAGGCAGCTCTCACCGGGAGGTGGTTTGCAGTAAACATTTCAGGGTAGGATTTGGGATCTCAAGAGAACGAAGCCTCCGTTCCTGTTCTTATCAAAGTCAGTGCAATTACACCGTGTGCTCTGACGGGCTCGGGAGAGGCCTGCTGGAAGCTCTCAGCTTACTGCGGCTGCCGGTGGCCCAGGCAGGGGGGCGGGCAGGACCGAACCAGGCAGGGAATTCCTGGGAGCCATCAGGCCCATGTTCCTACCCACGGGCAAGAAGGTTGTGGAGCCCCAGGGCTGGGGTGCTGAGTGGGGACCGTCTGCGTGCTGCTTCTTTTGCTGCAGGGCTGAGGAGACTCCAGTGCTCACCCATGGCCACGGTGCCAGCCCCACATCACGGGGGCCCTGAGCAGCTTCCACAAACTGTGAGCTCTCACGTGCCCAGAGCCCATCAGCCCACCGTGGCTGCTCAGGCCGCAGCGTGCAGCTCCCTCCCAGCCTGGCTTCGCTGGCTCCAGCAGCAGGACCAGCCCCTGGTTCATCTGTGATCCCAAGGGAAGCATGGGGCCTGTATCGCCCCCCGCCCACTGCCCTATTCGCAGACCATGTTTGGGGAGCTCGAGGGGAGGGAAGGGGTGGTCAGACTGGGCTCGAGCAGGAAAGCAAGGGCCCCGGTATGCTGTGAGGGGCTCAGGGTGCCGAGAGGGTTTGGCATGCTGTGAGGGGCTTGGGGTGCTGAGAGAGGTTGGGATGCTGCGAGGGGCTTGGGGTGCTGAGGGGGTTTGGGATGCCATGAAGGGCTCGGGGTGGCAAGAGATGCTGTGAGGGTCTCGGGGTGCCAAGGGGGCTTGGGATACTGCGAGGGGCTTCGGGTGCTGAGGGTGGTTGGGATAGTGAGAGGGGCTTGGGGTGCTGAGAGAAGTTGGGATGCTGCGAGGGGCTCAGGGTGTTGAGGGGTTTTGGGATACTGAGAGGGGCTTGGGGTGCTGAGAGATGTTGGGATGCTGTGAGGGGCTCAGGGTGCCAAGGGGGTTTGGGATGCTGCGAGGGGCTTGGGGTGCCAAGGGGGTTTGGGATACTGCGAGGGGCTTGGGGTGCCGAGGGGGGTTGGGATGCTGCAAGGGGCTCGGGGTGCCTAGAGATGCTGCAAGGGGCTTGGGGTGCCAAGGGGGTTTGGGATGTCGTGAGATGCTTGGGGTGCTGAGCAGGTTTGGGATGCTGTGAGGGGCTTGGGGTGCTGTGGAAGGCTCGGAGTTAAGGGGCGGTGAGATGATGCTAGAGACCGGGTGCAGGCTGAGTGGGGGCCTGCAGTGGGGAGCACTGCCCGGGCTGGGGGCATTGGGGCTCCCGGGGGAGCCGGGGGGAGCCAGAGGGGGCCGGGGGGAGCCGGGGGAGCGGGGGGGGGGCTGAGGTCTGCGGGAGCCGGGGGAGCGCAGCGGGTCGGTGGGGCCGGGGCGAGCCGGGGGGGGCCGGGGGAGCCGCGGGCGGGGCCGGAGCTCACGGCGCTGCGCGGGGGCCGGGGCGGCCGCCGGTGCCCTCCCCCGCCGCTCGCTCCGCACCGAGCCGCGCCGCTCCGCTCCGCTCCGCTCCTCTCCGAGCCTCCCTCCGCCGCGCCGCTCCGCAGCCCCAGCCCCAGCCCCCGGCCCCCCGGCCCCCGGCCCCGCTCGGCTGGGCTGGGCTCGGCTGGGCTGGGCTTGGCTGGGCTGGGCTCGCAGCAGCGCGGAGGCTCCGCCGCGCCCGCCGCCGCCGCCGCACCATGCCGGGGCCCCGCGGGCTCTGCCTGCTCGCCCTGCTGCTCGGCAGCCCCGCGGCCCCGCGCCCAGGTAAGCGGGGCGGAGCGGGGCGGAGCGGGCCGGGGCTGCGGCGCGGAGCGGAGCGGGGATCCCCGGGCACGGCCGCCGCCGCCACCGCCGGGGCCCTGCGCCTCCCGGCCGCGGTGGGGGGCGGGGGGGGGGGACAGCGCTGCCGGGGAGGGGGCACCGGCAGGGACGGGGGGAGAGGGGGGGGGATGCAGCCGTGACCGGGGAGGGGGGGAGTCGGACCGGGGAGGGGGGCAGCCGGCCCCCCGCTTCTGCTGCTGCCCGGGCTGGCCCAAAACTTCTGGCATTGCTGGGAGAGCGCGGCACCGGCAGCGGCACCGGCAGCGGCACCGGCAGCGGCACCGGCACCGGCAGCGGCACCGGCAGCGGCGGCGGGGCCCGGCGGGACAGCGGCGGCTCAGCACCGCGGGGCGGACAGCTCCCGCCGCCGGGGCCGCCTCCCGACCGGCAGGGACAGCAGCACGGTGTCCCCAGCCCCCGGTGTCCCCGGTCCCCGGTGTCCCCAGCCCCCGGTGTCGCCAGCCCCCGGCGTCCCCAGCCCCCGGTGTACCCAGCCCCCTGTTTCCCGAGCCCCCAGTGTCCCCAGCCCCCCAGTGTCCCCAACCCCCGCTGTCCCCAGCCCCGTGTCCCCAGCACCTGGCATCCCTAGCCCCCGGTGTCCCCAGCCCCCCAGTGTCCCCAACCCCTGAGTGTCCCCAGCCCCCAGTGTCCCCAGCCCCCAGTATCCCCAGCCCCCCAGTGTCCCCAACCCCTGGTGTCCCCAGCCCCATGTCCCCAGCACCTGGCATCCCCAGCCCCTGGCGTCCCCAGCCCCCCCGTGTCCCCAACCCTCGGTGTCCCCAGCCCCGTGTCCCCAGCACCTGGCATCCCCAGCCCCCGGCTTCCCCAGCCCCCCAGTGTCCCCAGTCCCCGGCATCCCCAGCCCCTGGTGTTCCCGGCCCCGTGTCCCCAGCCCCCAGTGTCCCCAGCCCCCGGTGTCCCCAGCCCCCTGTGTCCCCAGCCCCCGGTGCCAGGTCCCCACCAGCCTGGGCGCACAGGGGACAGCGGTGGGGCGGCGGGCATTCACCCAGGGGCTGCATGTTCATTCCGTGTGGTTCACGCTTCCACGCAAACCGCTCCCTCTCCCGTTCCCACTGCCGTGGTGACAGACCTAAGGACAGGCTTCGGCCCCCGTTTGCGGGTGACTTGACGAAGTCGTGGCAAACTAACGTGGCGCTTAAGGATCGCTGCACCGGCGCTGCTCCCCGGCTCTCCTAACCGGAAGGCTGCGGGGCCGAGGCAGCCGGGTTTTGGAGCGCTGCTGGCTGTGGGTACCGATGCGGATTGGTCGGGGAGAGGCCAGCGTCTGCCTGCGCTGCAGTGTTTGTGCCGGGCCTGGGAGGCTGACCTCCAGGGCCCACGGTGTGGTTTTAGCAAAGATAAACAGCTCCCCGTGGCAGGAGTGCTGTGCAATGCTGCCTGCCCGCCTTCGGCTTCTGTTCTGTTCAGATTGCATTCCAAGACTTTGACTTTTTGGTCTTAAACCCAGCTCTCCATACAGAGATTATATTACGGCATCTATCCTTCTCTCTGGGTAACAACCCACAAAAAAAGGGGTGTAGATTACGGCGTTTTTCTCTCTCACCTGCGTGGGTTTGTGTTCTGCGTACGGACGCGCACGTACGTGTGAAGGAATCAGATCTGAAGTCTCCAGCCACAATTGCTGGCATCCAGTTTCGGCATCGGAACAAACAGAAAGATCCTTTTCTCCACGGTGTTACACAAACGCTCTCGTCCGGGCGGCTGGTGAGCTGCCGTGGGAGACGTGTGCGCACAGCGATAGTCCCCGTGCCGCCGGGGAGGGGGGCTGGGGGGGCCGGGCAAATAAGCTGAGTGAGCGCAGGGCCCAGGATGGGGCTTACAGCTCTGCCGCTGCCTCATGCCCTGGGGATAGGGGGGTGCCCCAGCCCTGAGCACCCACTGGGAGCACCCAGCAGGCAGCCCAGCTCCTCAGGAACAGGATTTGGCCCTTATGGCAAACGCGATCTGTCATAAATCTCAGGGTACGAGAACACAGCGTACTGATCTCCTCTTTCCTGGGCAGAGAGGGAGCTGATAAATAGTTGACCCTTTACAAGGTTCGGTGAATTATTGCTGTAAAATCCCAAACTCCTGCACATGCAGCCCTGGAGCCGGCAGCGCCGTGGCAGCTCTCCCCGTGCCGGGCGGGAGGCCTGTCGATCCGCTTGCAGGAGGTCACAACCAGGGCCTTGCTGATCTCAAACGGTGAGGGGGAGCAGGATCAGACCCTGCAGAGAGGGAGTTTGTTGTGCTCTATCTGCCGGCCCTTTCAGTTCGTTCTCTCAGGAGACAGCTAATTTCACGTGGCTTGCACTGACCGGTTGCTCGGCCGGTGGCTTTTTGGTGCTTTGCACTGGTGGAGCCATTTAGATCGAGAGGGAGGAGGTGTGAGAGCCTCTCCCCTCGGCATCTGCCTGCACCCACCCACCAGCTCGGAGCCCAGCAGCAGCGCGGGCAGCCCAGGCACGTCCCCGCGCAGGGACTCGGGCCAGGAGGCCCTGGGCAGCAGCGGGCAGCGGCGTGGATATGGATTTAGCACTGTCTGAAGGCAGCGTGCAAACATGGGTGTGC